>WBOK01000224.1:0-117548 GCA_009289805.1 Alternaria gansuensis | reverse complement strand
CTCCCTGCCTGCTACTTCTCACCTTCAGGGTTTCCCACACCACACGGTACCGCATACGAACGACTTGCATACGAACGATACAATGCTTAGACTATTCTTCTCCCCCTTTAACACGAAGACCGATGGCTTACATTAAGTAAAGTTAGACCTCACTAAGTTACTATACTAGAAGCTATGGTGGTAGATCACGAAGCCGGCGTTTACTGTTGTTAAGCAGCCACCTCCGTTAGTCGAAAAGGAGCTGGTGGCGATAGTCCCTATAGTAGTCGAGTTGGTGCAGAGGTTAGAATGTGACTGTGGTTAAGACATCTTTGATGCGTCTAGTGTTATAGATGTTAAGGTCACAACAAGGACTGTGCAAATGCAACCTTAGCAAAGAGACTTAGGAGTAGCTTCGCGAGGAGCAAAGGCGTGTCAAAACAGCTATTAAGCAGCTAGGACAAACTAACAAGTAGGAGGATTTTGTAAGTTGCCTCTAGGGATAGGAGAGCTGTGCATAGATAGTGATGCTGTTGTCGTTTATTTACATCCGAGAATAGGCACTAAACGCCGCGACCGCAACACTGCCGGGATAGCGACAGGACAACAGAAGTTGCGGTCAGCAGTAAATAGTCAGCAGTAAATGGTTATTAGTTAAGAGGGTTAGTTGGAGGGATATCGCGCATTTTTGTTTCTGTCTCATGCGACACACCAATTGCGTGCCGGCAATGCCAAACAAGGGGGCATAAGCCTGGATACCTGTTGTTAGCAATAAATCTTTTTTTACTAAAAAGATGTCTACAAAATGTGTGGTCACATCAAAAGGTTGTCTTAAAAGGCCGAAGCCAATAAGCGCTGTATAAAAAAATTACTTAACAGTTTGTTTGCTAAGCGCTGCTTTAACTAAGTTTAGACTAGTAGTTAAAGTAGTACTTGCTGTAGTAGTTGCTTATCTTATATATACTATATAGTTAATAATAATTTTACTAATTGCTTTATAGCTTTATATAGAAATAAAAACGTAAGTTACTAATTATTTAAGCTTTTTACTTAGCTTGCTAACTAGTTTTAAAAAATAGAATAATAATAGGTACTGCATTAATAAGCAGTAGTTGCTTAGCAATATTATTACTTACTATAAAAAGATTAACAGTAGCGCTATATTAACTAGAAAGCCTTCTGCGTAGAAGCCCTTAGTCTCTAATTGCTGTAATTAAGAAATTTTGTTAAGAAGTTTTAGCGCTTAGCTCCTATAGCCTACTCTAGTAAGCATTCTTAACTAAAAATATAATATTAAAAATTATTTGCGCTAGTCATATCCTACTTAGCAGGCTATAAGTCTAAATTAAGGTTGTTCTTTTAGTTAAGAGCCTGCTACTTATACTTTCTAGTTAACTTATAGTTTAGCTTACTTAACAGCTAGCTTATAATCTGCAATAGCTACAGCAACAACAAATTTAGTTGTAGTAATAATAATAGAATTCTCTTTATTAATTATTAGTTTAAGAATACTATACTTGCAGAATACTGTTTTTTTTTAGTTTTTATAATTGCCCTTGTATACACTATCCTAATTGCTATAAATCTTAATTATAAGAGTATACTAGTGTAAGTAAGTAATTATCTTGCAACTTAATATATAAAAGTAATAGATTAGATTTGCATTTTTATGCTGCTTGCTTGTGTACTTTAGCTATCTAAACTAGAATAGCAAACAACGCGCTTAAGCTTACTAAAGCTTAAAAAGCTAAGTAAGACTTGCTAATAGAGTCTAGCAAGTATAATAATTCTAATACTTACTAGTAAGCTTATTTTTAGTTCTAGTCTTAGTTTATAGTTAGTTTAGCTTCTAATCTTTTACTTATCTTAAGCAACTAAGAGGAGACTTAGCTTAGTATATAAATATTACTACTTAATACAAATTTTTTGCTTGTTAATTATTATTACTTTTAATTAAGTGCTTAACTTATTAAAGATTAAGCAATTGCTTAAACTTCTTAAACTATTGTTAGGTAAACATTTTAGTTAGTTTATTAGCTAGCATAATTGCTGTTTCTAAGTATTTAATATAAAATAATCTTTTAGTAAATTCCTGCTATAGCTATATATTTTGTATATTAACATGTCTTAAATAAGTGCTAATCTGCTTATTTTTTTTAATAATAAGTCTAATTATATATTAATTGTTACACTAAACTGTCTAAACGTTTTTTAAATTAAGAGACAGCTTGCAAAAGAAGCATAGCCTGTTAAGCTGCCTTCTAAAATATTAGACTACTATATAGGATTACTATATATTTATAGAATAATTAATAAGTTTCTTAATTATCTGTAAAAGAAGCATTGCCTGCAATTATTAAGTCTAGGCTATTATAGTTCTTATATTAGATCGCATCCTATCTTATCTAATAGAGGTATATAATTACCTGTTTAATAGCTTTTATATGCTAATTACTAAGGTTTGTAAGAAAGTATAAAAGCTTTAAGATTAAGTAAGCAATATTTAGTTGTAGCATAATAGCTGTATATAGCACTAATTTAACTTTTTCTTAATAGGCCTTAATCTCTTGCTTAGTTACTTCGCTAGTGTTCTTAATTAGCTCCTCTAATAGCAGTAGAGTCTTTAGAAAGCTACTATTCCCTAGCTTAAACTTCTTTATAATCTTGTTAATATACATATTATGTATAAGCGTAATTATTTGCTTTTTATAATTTCTAATTACTTAAATACTAAGAAACTATTTAACTAATCTTTATTTTTATATTTTATACTTGTCTATAATTTTTAACTAAAGATCTAACGCCTACTGCTTATAATATTTTGCAAAGAGCAGTAGGATATTATTTATATAAAACAAAACTAAGATTCATCTTTCTTAATTAAAGAACAGGCAGGGCTTCTTTAGTAAAGCAATTAGTTTAATCTCTTTTAGTAATTCTAAGAACTTCTTATACTACAACAGTAGCGAGTTTTATAATCTATAAAGTGTGCAGTTAAGCTGCACGCACTTTCTAGGCTTTTTAAAGCTATCTAGTATCTTACAGATTACTAAGTTGTCTGCTATAATTGGCGTATTAAGAAATGCTTCTATAACATTATATTATTTAATCTCTAAATTATTTTTAGCTGCGATTGCTATTGCTGCTTAGAAGAACTTAGCTGCTAACGTAGTAGTATAAGTTAAATTAATTAAATTTTTTTTTTTAAAGATTACTTTTTACAACTATTTGCGCCTTGTATTTAAAAAAGAAGCTATCTTAATTAAACTTATAAGTTTAAACTTACTTTATAGGTATTAGTTAATTATTTACTTTTTCTCTTAATATTTTAGTCTAAGTCTTATTTTTACTTAACTAATTAATCTCTTTTTTGCAGGTATTCTTAAATAAGGCCTTTATAAAATGCTAGAGCAACTACTTCTATAATTCTAGCAGTTTAAGTAGATTGTTGCAATATAGTTAAGCATTTTCTATATTTAGTTTATGCTTAGTAAGCAAAGCTGCTATAACTATATAATTAAAAGTCTTATAGCTTGCTTAGTCTTCCTAGGTTACTTGTAAACCTAGTAGGTAAGTATTACAAAAATTAATTTATAATAGATTTTTATAATTTGTAATTAATATATTAATACTACTTATGCTTTTACTTTTTAGTTAATTGTTAAGATCTTAAGTTGCGTCTTTATACTTACGCCTGCCGCCTAGCTTGCGTAGTAGAAAATAACAATTTATAAGCTAATTTAGGCTTTTACTAGCAATTTTAGCACTATATTTAGTAATTAAAAGTTAAGCTTATAATTGCTTACTTTATCTACTATCTAAGACTTAGGATCTTAAACTATAAGATAATTTATAGTTTATAACTTGCTCTTTTTAAGTAAAAGTTCTATCTTAATTAGCTAGCGTGTTAGAGTTTTTAGGCTTAGACTGTTAAACTAGTAATAAGTTATTAATCTTATACAAAGAAGGCTTCTTACTTCTAAATATTAATAAGTTAGCTCTTTTAGGCAAGCGCACTGCTATTTAACTATTAAATACTTTGTAATTAATTGCGTTGTTGCTCCTTAGAGTTTCTAGTTTAAAAGTTAGTTTTAAGGTAGCAAGACTAGTATTTTGCTACTAATTTAAGTAAATTTCTAATAGTGTATAGGCCTTGTGCTCTATTTACTTAGCGTTTTCTAATTTACTTTTATATTTAGTAGGTAGGCCTTTCTTACTGCTTAAAATAGTAAATAGATTACTTTTAAGGTTTTTAGTAGTTAGCTGTGTTTCTTAATTTACTCTACTTTAAAAAGCTAGGAGGGCTTATAAGTTATTTTTTAGATTAACTAGCTTACTATTATAAAAAAACTTTTATAATTTTAATTGCTTAATTTTTAAGTAGCTTTTTCTTATAATTTTCTTTATAAAACAACTGTTTATTAAAAGTAATATTATAAGTAGTAATTACTTAGCAGCTATAGGCATAAATTCTACTCTAGTCTAGGCGTAGATTAGCAGTCTAATGTCTAATTATAAGTAGTTAATAGTATTAGAAACATTTCCTAAACTATGCTTTAAGCACCTAGTTAGAGGATAAGTAGCTATAAATTTTAGTAAGGCTTATTTTATGCAAGTAAGCTGCTATATTTATAATTACTAGCTAGAGCTTAGCTAGTAGATTTGCACTTATGCGTATTTTAATAGCTTTTATAATTAGCTCTTAGCTTACTTTTTTTACTAAGCTATTAGGCTTATAAGTATATAGCAGTAGCGTTTTAATTATAATTTTTTTCTTTATTACTTATTCCTTATATCTTAATTGCCCTCTTTAAGGTAGTGTAGTAGTGTTGTTATTTTAATAAATTTTTATAATCTTTTGCTAATATTTCCTCTTAATCCTTACAGTAAAGCCTTTAATTATAAGTATAATATTATTTAGTGTCTTTAACTAGATATTATAATTATACAGTTTATTTAAGTAGTTTTTTTTAATAATTAGTGCTTATTTTTTAAGCAGTTAACTAGGTAGAAAATTAAATAAATCTTATAAGATTTTGTAAAAAAGTTAAAGTAATCTTTTTTTTAGTTAATATAAAATTATAAATAAGGTATAAGCTGTTGCGTAGTAATTATATTCTAATAGCTTTTTGCTAGTAATTTTAATGTTTTGTGCTAAGCAGACTAGAGCTTTAATAGCTTATTATTTTAGGTGTCTTAATTATTAATACTATAGATTCTTATTACTAGTGCGCACTTAAAGTTTTCTTATTTATGCTACAGCGTTTACTAGTAGTAGTTAAGCAATATAATAAAAGAGTTGCTTGTATTTAATAAATAAGAAATTAAAGTAATACTTTAGGTTAATTAAAATAATATTCTTTTTAATTGTTTTAAATTTTATAGTAGAATTATATTTTAAGTCCTAAATACCTGCTTGCTTAAGCTGTGCTTTAGAGACGATATTAACGTAAAAGCCTAGCATAAACTTAACGTTAGTAAGCAGAAAATTAGCTATCTAAGGGCTAGCCTTGCTGTATAGAACGTTCTTAAGTAGCTTGTTTTTTATTCTAGTAACTAGAATAGATTAAGTGCCTGCCTTAACAGTCTCGTTCTTAATATTTTTACAATAGGTGCTTAGTACTAGGTAATTAATACTATTAACTAAGTAGACTGCTGCTCTACTATCTATAATTGTATAAAGGGACAACGCATAAGGAGTAAAGGCTACGCTAAACACGTTTAGACTAATTTCCTTAATTAAGTCCCTTAAGTTAATTAGCGCTAAAACTAATAAGCTAGAGTATACTCTATTTAGTTTATTAGCAGCTAATCTGCTAGTGCTAGCCTTTTAGCTCTCCTTCTTAATTTAGGTTTAAAGCGCTGCCTATTTATTGCTATTTTATTACTTAAAAATCTTCTTTTAATTGTTGTCTGTTAGTTTAATTAGTATTTTATTAGTAGGTATTAATCTTGTAACTGCAGTTCAAAGTTAAAAGCAGTTGCGTAGTATTTAAGAGTGCTTGCTTAGCTTATAGGGGTAAAAGTGTAATTACTTACTACTTTTGCTTAGCTGTAAGACTTTTAATAATTAAGCTGTTCTTAATCTAGATCTAGTTTAGAACACTGCGTGTCCTTTTTTTTTTAAAGTGTTAGAGTATTGACACTCGGTTGAACACGCGGATTATCTGGTTAATCAGGTGATCCTAGTAAGCTGCTGCACGTGACGGCCACGCTAGCACCTATATAAGCGGGCCAGATCGTCTCATGTCTTATAGGCAGTTATTGGACACTTTGTTGTGACCCTTAGTGATCAATACACTCATTTCACTCTATTTAATTAATATTAGTTGTCTCTTCTTAGTACCCACAGTTATAAGCCCAGCCGCTTAATTATAGTATTAATTCCTACTGCGCAATTAGCAAGCTAGAAGGTTAACTAGTTGATTATTAACTTACTCTCCTCTATTTTCTCCTACAGCACGGCTAGCAGATTGCTGCGGCTGCTGTACCTCTTATCTACTTAATTATATAATTAACCTTGTACTAATCTATCCTACAACCTACAGGCTACTATTATTGTTAATATAGCTACTAACTAACTAATTCTGCCTTTACCTTAATAATAATCTACGTCTTGATCCTAAAAAGCATCTTATTAAGATAGACCTCTCTAATACACTACTTGTTGCCTTAACAGTAATTCTTAAAGCTTAATTAGACTAGCTAACTTAGTTTGCTCTATTAAGACTGCACTGCTTAGAAAAAGGCATCTAGGATTAGGTTAATCCTAATCTCCTAGATGTGCGCTTAATAGATTACTAGAAGCCTTAGTATCCTAAGTTGCCTAAGAATATTAAAGAGCCTGTTGCTCTACTACCTAGCGCAAGCGCTTAAGAACAAGAGGACTATAATATTACTTAACACAAATACAAGGCTTATACAATTAACGCTAAGTATAAGAAAGATAATTATAATAAGCTAGTTAACAGGTACAAAGTACATACTACTTAATAGATAAAGAAAGTACATCTAGACCTACTTTTAAACGCCTTAATAAGCATAATTACTTAAAACCTTACTAGTCTTTAAGCCTTAGTAAAGATTCTAAAGAAGGATCTTGCTCCTACAGATTAGAATACTTAGTATTTAATTAGGGCGCAATACAGATCCTACCTAGATAAGGCGCGCTAGGGATAAATAGGCCCTAAGCGTTAGTTTACTAAGTGGCAGCTCTTATATATACAAGTAACAATCTACTTGCTTTTTAAAGTTATTAGGCTATTAGCAGTTACTAATTTTTTAGACGCCTTAGGCACTAAGATTGCACTAGACTAGTTGTGTAAAAAGCGTAATAAGCTGTTGCAAGTAATAGCGCTTAGTAAAGCTTAATTAACTTTTAATAATCTAGAAAAGATATTTAGTGTTTTATTGCAGGATTAATTAATTACTTCTTTAAAAGGAAAAGGACACGCAGTGGTTTAAACTAGATTTAAATTAAGAACAGCTTAATTATTAAAAGTTTTATAGCTAAGCAAAGGTAGTAAGCAATTACACTTTTGCTTCTATAAGCTAAGTAAGCACTCCTAAATACTGCGTAACTGCTTCTAACTTTAAACTGTAGTTACAGAATTGATGCCTACTGATAGAATACTAATTAAACTAATAGACGACGATTAAAAGAAGATTTTTAAGTAATAGAACAGTAATAGATAGGCAGCGCTTTAGACCTAAATTAAGAAGAAGAGCTAGAAGGCTAGCACTAGCAGATTAGCTGCTAATAAACTAAGTAGAGTATACTTTAGCTTATTAGTTTTAGCGCTAATTAACTTAAGGGACTTAATTAAGGAAATTAGTCTAAACGTGTTTAGCGTAGCTTTTACCCCTTATGCGTTGTCCCTTTATACAATTATAGATAGTAGAGTAGTAGTTTACTTAGTTAATAGCATTAATTACTTAGTACTAGGCACCTATCGCAAAGATATTAAGGACAAAACTGTTAAGGCAGGCACTTAATTTATTTTAGTTACTAAAATAAGAAACAGGCTGCTTAAAAACGTTCTATATAGCAAGGCTAGCCCTAAAACAGCTAATCTTCTACTTACTAATGTTAAGTTTGTACTAAGCTTCTACGTTAATATTTTCTTTAAAGCACAGCTTAAGCAAGCAGGCATTTAGTACTTAGGATATAATTATATTATAAGATTTAAAATAATTAAGAAAAACGTTGTTTTAATTAACTTAGAGTGTTACTTTAATTTCTTATTTATTAAATACAAGCAACTTTCTTGTTACATTATTAACTACTGCTAGTAAACGCTGTAGCATAATTAAGGAAACCTTAAGTACGCACTAGTAATAAAGATTTATAGCATTAATAATTAAGACACTTAAAATAATAAGCTATTAAAGCTCTAGTCTGCTTAGCGCAGAATATTAAAATTACTAGCAAAAAGCTATTAAAATGCAATTATTATGCAATAGCTTATACCTTATAAGTAATTTTATATTAACTAAAGAAAAGATTGCCTTAACTTTTTTACAGGATCTTATAAGATTTATTTAATTTTCTACCTAGTTAACTGCTTAAGAAATAGGCACTAATTATTAAAAAATACTACTTAGGCAAACTGTATAATTATAATATCTAGTTAAAGATACTAAATAATATTATACTTGTAATTAAAGGCTTTACTATAAGGATTAAGAGAAAATATTAGTAGAAAATTATAAAAATTTATTAAAATAACAACACTGCTATACTGCCTTAGAAAGGGCAATTAAATTATAAGAAATAGGCAACAAAGAAAAAGATTATAATTAAAACGCTACTACTATACACTTATAAGCTTAATAGCTTAGTAAAAAGAGCAGGCTAAAAGCTAATTATAAAGGCTATTAAAATGCGCACGAGTGTAAATTTACTAGCTAAGCTCTAGCTAGTAATTATAAATGCAGCAGCTTACTTGCATAAAATAAGCCTTACTAAAATTTATAGCTACTTATCCTCTAACTAGGTGCTTAAAGAATAGTTTAAGAAATATTTCTAATACTATTAACTACTTGTAATTAGATATTAGACTGCTGATCCACGCCTAGACTAGAGTAGAATTTATGCTTATAGCTGCTAAGCCTACTTATTAAATAGGGAGAAGGCAGCTAAGCGCAATTATTAAAGATTTAAGATTAATTCTTGCAGCTATATTAGTTATTTAGTTAGTTATTAAGCTTTTAATATATACTTTATATAAGTACTAACCCTTAATTAGGTAATTACTACCTGTAATGTTACCTTTAATAAATAGTTGTTTTATAAAGGGAATTACAAGAGAGAGCTACTAAAAAATTAAGTAATTAAAAGTATAGAGATTTTTTATAATATTAAGCTAGTTAATTTAGAAGATAACTTATAAGCCCTCCTAGCTTTTTAAAGTAGAGCAGATTAAGAAACGCAGCTAACTACTAAAAACCTTAAAGGTAATTTATTTACTATTTTAAGTAGTAAGGAAGGCCTGCCTACTAAGTATAAGAGTAGATTAGAAAATACTAAGTAAATAGAGCATAAAGCCTGTGTACTGTTAGAAATTTGCTTAAATTAGCAGTAAAATACTAGTCTTGCTACTTTAGAACTAACTCTTAAATTAGAGACTTTAGAGAGCGACAACGCGATTAATTACAGAGTATTTAATAGTTAAACAGTAGTACGCTTGCCTAGAGGAGCTAACTTATTAATATTTAGAGGTAAGAAGCCTTTTTTATATAAGCTTAATAACTTATTACTAGTCTAACAGTCTGTGCCTAAAGACTCTAACACGCTAGCTAATTAAGATAAAACTCTTGCTTAAAAGAAGTAAGTTGTAAACTATAGATTATCTTATAGTTTAAGATCCTAGGTCTTAGATAGTAGACAGAGTAAGTAATTATAAGCTTAACTTCTAATTACTAGACGTAGTGCTAGAATTGCTAGCAAAAGCTTAAATTAGCTTATAAATTATTATTTTCTACTGCGTAAGCTAGGCGGCGGGCGTAAGCGTAAAGACGTAACTTAAGATTCTAACAATTAACTAAAAGGTAAAAGCATAAGTAGTGTTAACGCAGTAATTGCAAATTATAAAAATTTATTATAAATTAATTTTTATAATACTTACCTGCTAAGTTTATAAGTAACCTAGGAAGACTAAGCAAGCTATAAAACTTTTAATTATGTAGTTATAGCAGCTTTGCTTACTAAGCATAAACTAAATATAGAAAATGCTTAACTATATTGCAACAATCTACCTAAACTGCTAGAATTATAGAAGTAGTTGCTCTAGCATTTTATAAAGGCCTTGTTTAAGAATACTTGTAGGAAAAAGATTAATTAGTTAAGTAAGAATAAAACTTAGACTAAAATATTAAAAGAAAAAGTAGATAATTAACTAATACTTATAAAGTAGGTTTAAACTTATAAGTTTAATTAAGACAGCTTTTTTTTTAAATGTAAGGCGTAGACTGTTATAAGAGGTAATTTTTAAGAAAAAGACTTAATTAATTTAAATTATACTGCTACGTTAGTAGATAAGTTCTTCTAAGCAGCAATAGCAATTGCAGCTAAGAATAATCTAGAGATTAGATAATATAATATTGTAGGAGCATTTCTTAATGCGATAATTATAGTAAACAACTTAGTAATTTATAAAATGCTAGATAGCTTTAAGAAGCCTAAAAATTATATATAGCTTAACTACGCACTTTATAAATTACAAGACCTACTACTATTATAGTATAAAAAGTTCTTAGCATTACTAAGAGAGATTAAACTAATTACTTTACTAGAGGAGCCCTGCTTGTTCTTTAATTAAAAAAAAAGGATTCTAGTTTTATTTTATGTAAATAATATCCTACTGCTTTTTACAAAAAATTATAAGCAGTAAATATTAAATTTTTAGTTAAAGATTATAGACAAGTATAAAATACAAAAACAAAGATTAGTTAAATAGTTTCTTAGTATCTAAGTAATTAGAGACTACAAAAAGCAAATAATTACGCTTATACATAATATGTATATTAATAAAATTATAAAAAAGTTTAAGCTAAAAAATAGTAGCTTTCTAAAGACTTTACTACTGTTAGAGGAGCTAATTAAGAACACTAGCAAAGCAACTAAGCAAGATATTAAGGCCTACTAAGAAAGAGTTAGATTAGTGCTGTATATAGCTATTATGCTGCAACTAGATGTTACTTACTTAATTTTAAAGCTCTTACACTTCCTTATAAACTTTAGTAATTAGTATATAAAAGCTGTTAAACAGGTAATTATATACCTCTATTAGACAAGATAGGATGCGATCTAATATAAGAACTATAATAGCCTAGACTTAATAATTGCAGGCAATGCTTCTTTTACAAGCTTAACAGGCTATAGTAAATATATTAACTACTAAAGCTAAGCTACTTACTCTTAAGTATACTACTAAAAAAGCTATAGCCCTTAAACGCTTCTTTTGCAAGCTGTCTCTTAATCTAAGAAATATTTAGACAGTCTAGTATAATAATTAATAAATAATTAGACTTGTTATTAAGAAGAATAAGTAGATTAGCACTTGTTTAAAACATGTTAATATATAAAATATATAGCTGCAGTAGAAATTTGCTAAAGAATTATTTTATATTAAATACTTAGAAACAGCAATTATGCTAGCTAATAAACTAACTAAGACGCTTACCTAATAATAGTTTAAGAAGTTTAAGCAATTGCTTAATCTTTAGTAAGTTAAGCACTTAATTAAAAGTAATAATAATTAATAAGCAAAAATTTTATATTAAGCAGCAACATTTATATACTAAGCTAAGTCTCCTCTTAGTTGCTTAAAATAAGCACGAGATTAGAAGCTAAACTAACTAAAAACTAGGACTAAGACTAGAAATAAGCTTACTAGTAAGTATTAGAATTATTATACTTGCTAGAATTTATTAGTAAGTCTTGCTTAGCCTTTTAAGCTTTAGCAAGCTTAAGCGCGTTGTTTGCTATTTTAGCTTAAATAGCTAAAGTGCGCAGGCAAGTAGCATAAAGACGCAAATTTAATTTATTACTTCTATATATTAAGTTGTGAGATAATTGCCTACTTATACTAGCATACTTTTATAGTTAAGATCTATAGCAGTTAAGACAGTGCATGCAAAGGCGATTATAAAAACTAGAAAAAAGTAGTATTCTGTAAGCATAGTATTCTTAAACTAATAATTAATAAAGAGAATTTTATTATTATTACTATAACTAAATTTATTGTTGCTGTAGCTATTGCAGATTATAAGCTAGCTGTTAAGCAAGCTAAACCGCAGGTTAACTAGGAGTATAAGCAGCAAGCTCTTAACTAAAAAAATAACTTTAATTTAAACTTATAGCTTGCTAAGTAGGATATATCTAGCGCAAATAATCCTTAACATTATATTTTTAGTTAAAGATACTTACTAGAGCAGGCTGCAGGAGCTAAGCGCTAAAACCTCTTAATAAAATTTTGTAATTATAGCAATTAAAGACTAAGAGCTTCTGCGTAGAAAGCTTTCTAGTTAATATAGCGCTGCTATTAATTGTTTTACAGTAAGCAATAATATTGCTAAGCAACTACTACTTGTTAACGTAGTACCTATTATTGTTTTATCTCTTAAGACTAGTTAGTAAGCTAAGCAAGAAGCTTAAATAATTAGTAACTTACGTTTTTATTTTTACATAAGGCTATAATGTAATTAGCAAGATTGTTGTTAACTATATAGTATATATAAGACAAGCAACTACTGTAGCAAGTGCTACCTTAACTACTAGTCTAAACTTAGTTAAAGTAGCGCTTAGTAAACAAACTATTAAGCATTTTTTTATATAGTACTTATACAGAAGAATACAAGAACGTAATAAATTAGTAGTAATTTTTAAATAGCTTACTAGCGCTTTTTTTTTAGAAAGTAGAAGGCGCATTGCGCTTTATTAACTATTTTATAGGCGTTTCTAGCCTATTACTATTGTTATGTTGCTGTTTACGCAATACTACTTAAGTAGTAAGCTACTATAACTTTTACTTTAGCTCTTAAGCTGTCTTGTTCTTGCGCTAGCTTAATTGCTTAGTTAGGCTCTTATCTTAATTAAAGTTTAAATAAAGGCTAGATAGCAGACTTAACTTAATAAGTAAGAGAAGCAATTTTTAAGCAGAGCTGCTAGAAGTCTTACAATTAGCATATAGATTTAAAAGTAGTAGCAATAAACTCTTATTATTTTAAAAATTAGCTGCTCTTTAAATTTTATTGTTGTGTAAGCTTTTGCGCGCGTAACGCTTATGCTTAGCACTATTTTTATGTTGTTAATAGTAACTTTCTAAGCAACGCTTATGCTTATTGCTGTTAAAGGTAGACTACACTAGAAAGATTAGCAGCAGATTAGTAAGAGAACGGCAAGGCAATAAGGCTTACTATGTTAATAGTAATAAAAGTACGTTAAAAATTAGAAAGACTTAGTAATTAATATTATAGTAAGGCTAAAAGTTTTAGAAAAGTAGTAGACGTAATTAGTATTTATTGTAATTACGTATAGACTAATTACGCAATTCTTAAGGTTTATCTAATATCTTAATATTATAGTAGGACTAAGCTGCTTGCTTAATTACTACAATATTACTACAGAGAAAAAGACTAGGCAGTAGAACAATAATTCTAAGCAGGCCTCTTAATTACTAATGTTAATTTAGTAAGGATTAACTCCTTGCTTGTAGCTTAGATTAAAGGTTTCTTACTAACCTAGGGGGTGTGTTAGAGTATTAACACTCAGTTAAACACGCGGATTATTTGGTTAATTAGGTAATCCTAGTAAGCTGCTGCACGTGACGGCCACGCTAGCACCTATATAAGCAGGCTAGATCGTCTTATGTCTTTTTAGTAGTTATTGGACACTTTGTTGTGACTCTTAGTAATTAATACACTCATTTCACTCCATTTAATCAATATTAGTTGCCTCTTCTTAGCTCTAACATAAAGAAGTAATTAATTAATCCTGCAACAAGATACTAAGAATCTTTTTTAAATTATTAAGAGTTAATTAAGCCTTACTAAGTGCTATTACTTATAACAGCTTATTGTGCTTCTTGCGTAACTAGTTTAGTGCGATCTTAGTGCTTAAGGCGTTTAAAAAATTAGTAACTACTAATAGCCTAACAACTTTAGGGAGCGAGTAGATTGTTGCTTGTTTATATAGGAGCTGCTACTTAGTAAACTAACGCTTAGGGCCTATTTGTCTCTAGCGCGCCTTATCTAGGTAGGATTTATATTGCGCCCTAATTAAATTCTAAGTATTCTAATCTGTAGGAGCAAGATCCTCTTTTAGAATCTTTACTAAGGCTTAAAGACTAGTAAGGTTTTAAGTAATTATGCTTATTAAGGCGTTTAAAAGTAGGTCTAGATGTATAGTCTTACTAATCTAGTTTTTAATATTAGTAATCTTAGCAACTTTTCTTGTTTATTAAGTAGTGTATACTTTATACCTGTTAACTAGCTTATTATAATTATTCTTTTTATACTTAGCATTAATTATATAAGCCTTGTATTTGTGTTAAGTAATATTGTAGTCCTCTTGTTCTTGAGCGCTTGCGCTGGGTGGTGAAGCAATAGGCTTTTTAATATCTTTAGGCAACTTAGGATACTAAGGCTCTTAGTAATCTATTAAGCGCACATCTAGGAGATTAGGATTAACCTAATCCTAGATGCCTTTTTCTAAGCAGTGCAGTCTTAATAGAGCAAACTAGGTTAGCTAGTCTAATTAAGCCTTAAGAATTACCTCTAGGGCAACAAGCAGTGTATTAGAGAGCTCTATCTTAATAAGATACTTTGTAGGATTAAGACGTGGATTATTGTTAAGGTAAGGGCGGGATTAGTTAGTTAGTAGCTGTGTTAACAATAACAGTAGCCTGTAGGTTGTAGGATAAATTGGTAGGAGGTTAATCGTATAATTAAGTAAGTAAGAGGTACAGCAGCCGCAGTAATCTACTAGCCGTGCTGTAGGAGAAAATAGAGGAGAGTAAGTTAATAATTAAACAGTTGACCTTCTACCTTGCTAATTGCGCAGTGGGAATTGATACTACGATTAAGCAGCCGGGCTTATAACTGTAAGAGCTAAGAAGAGGTAACTAATATTAATTAAATAGAGTAAAATAAGTGTATTAATTTCTAATAACTACTAAAGAGACATAAGACGATCTGGCCCGCTTATATAGGTGCTAGCGTGGCCGTCACGTGCAGCAGCTTACCAGGATTACCTGATTAACCAGATGATCCGCGTGTTCAACCGAGTGTTAATACTCCAACAGTTATGTTCTTATAACTAAAAAATTCTTAATATAATATTATAGGTAGCTAATTTAAAAATGTCTAGGTCTAATTCTTTTTTATATTCTTAGATACTAAGCGTTACCTTATTAACCTTATGCATAATAGTTATTTTACCTAGCATAGGCTAACTATTTGCTATATATAGTAAGTAGAGTTTTTATTTTCTTAGTATTTATAGGCCTGCTACTTACACTACTTAAAAAGAAACAAAGTTAGCTTAAGAGCTAGAATTTACTAATACTATTATTTAATATTTGTTAAGCTTTACTAGTAGCTTAAAAAGGCTTCAAAAGTTAATTATATTTATTGCTCTAGTAGTTCTAAGTGTTTAAGGCGTTTGTCTAAAAAAGACTATGTACTAAATTTATAAAACTTTTTAGCAACTATATATAGTTTATATTTAATATTAAGGCATGTGTGCTATAAAAGTTAATTGCACTTTTATATATAAGTTTTATTTTTATAATCTTTCTACTACATTATATGTATTTGTAGATTTTCTTCTAGATTATTATATCTATAAAAGTATAGGCTATATTAAATATTTTATATATATACTGCGTATTTATTATTTAGGTAGTTATACTATAAGTACTTATATCAAGGCATTTCTTTTAGTTTTCTTAGAAACTATCTTAATTTATACTTATCTAAGTAGTGTATAGTGCAGCTATTATATATATAAACAGTTTATAAGTACTTTGCGTATTCTAAGTTACGTAAATTTACTTAATAATATATACTATTATAATTAACTTCTTGTGCCTTTTACTTTTAGCGTATTACTTAAAGTTTTTTACAATTTTTATTTTTTTATTTAAAACTTAATGTGTTAGTTTATTCTAGAATACTTAAGCATCTTAAGTTTATTTTTATATAAAGTTATTATATAGAACTTTATTAATAGTTACTTTTAAAATAATCTCTTTCTTCTGCAGTTCTTCTAGTAAATTAGCATACTAGTAACATTCTATTAATATTCTTTTATAAAGTTTTATAAAGATATCTTTAGGTTATCAAAGCTGCTTTAGTAAAATATTAATTTTTTTAGCTAAGATGTTTAAGCATTATGTTTTGAAAAGTAGTAGTACTTATATATTAATATTTTATTTATTTAGCATAGTATAGTATTTTTATATAGCTAGTATTAAAATTTTCTTATTTTAAGCTATTAGTATTTCTTTTACTACTAGTATAAAGAGCTAGTAGGTTTCTTAGAACCTAGCTATCTTTTTATACTTAGTTTTGTTAGCTAAGGTTGCTTTTATTTTTTTATTAAGTATTATCTTAGAGACGTTGTTGTCTAAAGCTTTCTTTAAAGTAATTATAAAAAAGTTATTTAAATTATTAATGTTTGCCTAGTCCTGTCTTTTGACTGTAATAATAAGTTAGTTAAAAATATTTTATTCTTTTTTTAGATTGTTACTAAGTACTATATAGTAAAGAATATTTAACTATTATATTACTTTATTTTAGCTCTAGCAGTTCTGCTTTATATAACCTTTTTTACTATATATATAATAAGTAATTCTTTTCTTGCTACTTTTATTATTTTAAAACTTATTCTTTTTAAGTTCTTTATTAAGGTTATTAAAGTATATAGGCTTATAGCTATGAGTTGCATAACATTTTAAGATTTTAAAGGTATAGTTTTGTTATTAACCTTAGTTAAAGTATAAATATTAAAATGTTTAACAGAGTTAAGTATTTATATTTTTAAGTATATAATTTCTTTATATTAATAGTTATTTTTCTAACTTTAGCTTATAAAAATTATTATTTACTTAAATAGCTTTAGCTATAAGTTTATTAAGTATATTAAGAGTAGCTTTACTTTGCATAAGTTCTACTTATACTACTAGTTTAAGACTTTGTTAGTATAGTTATATTAAAGCGTTATTATCTTATTTAATAACTATTTAGTACTACTAAAATTTTATTATATAATTAGCTGTAGAGCGCGTTTATTATAACTTTTAGATTTTTTGTTTTACTACTATAAATTCTTTAAAAAGTAAAAATACTTTTTTATTTTTATTTTAAAGTTATTTTAGTCTTTAATAAGTCCTTTGTTAATAATATTATTAATAGTAATATTTATATATTAACAAAGAATAATATTAGCCTATTTTTTAGTAGCTCTTTATAAAAGTATAAAGGCCTATATAACTATATTTTTATTATTAATTTTAGCTTTTTTAATATAAAAGTATTTATTAACTTAAAGTAGGTATTTTTTAAGCTTATTACAATTACTATAGTAAGTGTTAAGCTTATTAGCTTACATAGTTATTTTTATAGTTAAAATGTTAGTAAAAGTATTTATTATAGTATTACTTATTTTAAAACTGTTTAAAGTATAAAAATTATTTACAGATAATTTATATTAGTTCTTTTATAGTAAGTAAGTGTAATAAACAAGAGTTGTACTAGCATAATTAGTAAATTAATATAAATAGTATAAAGTTGTATTAGTACATTTAGTAGAATAATATTACAATATAAAGAAGTTAAGAATTAAGTAATTTTTAAATTGTACTTAAAGTTAAACACACTAACCTATAATAGCTTAATGCCTACTACTATATACTAAAAAAGTATTTTGCTGTCCTAAAGAATCTTATACTGTCTTATGCGTAGAACGTATAGGATTTTGTAGTACATTGTAGGACACATGTAACTTATTTTATAAAGGATTTCTGCTAAGGCCCGTGGGATCACGTGCTTGGTGCAGGGTAGCGTTATCTGCCCTTTGTTTAGGTAGTCTAGGATCTCTTCCTGCCTCTATCCTTTATACATAGTCTGTACCTTCTCTCTTCTTAGGTTCGTAACAGCTGTATTAGAGCTAGTAAATAAAACACTTTCAACGTACCCAAAATAGGGCACGTTATAAAACGCCCTTAGCACGCCCTAGCAACTAGGAGTTGCTATTAGAGTCTTATCTCTGTAGGTAGTTTTAACTACAGTTTTAAACTTAGTTATACGCTTTCTAGATATATAAGCTTGTACTAGACTTAAAGAAGTACTAGTTAACTTTGTATAAGAAGCGCAAGGTAACAGTAGCCGCGCTACCAGTAAAAGCGGCAACAGCAGTAGAGGCAAGAGTAAAGGCAGTAGAGGTAAAGGTAGCAGCGCAGCAGCAGCGTGCGTAGTAGCGTAGGAAGTAGTGTAGGTAGCAGCAGATTCTTTTAGTTTTAACTTTTATATAAAGTTAGTAACTAGAGAAAAAAAGTGCTAAAATAATGCTAAAAGCTATTGAAAGTATAAAGCAGCGCAGGCAATAGCTTAAAAAGCTTTTCAAAAGTATATTTCGAATTATATAAGTAATTAGTATTAATTTTAAGAAACTGAGGCAAGTTATAAAGTAATTATTATAGTAGCTATAGTAGTATTGAATTCTGAGCCTAAAAGAGTTGAAAATTTATAATTATTATTATTATTATTATTACGCTTTAGGCTAATTGCACGTGCGCAGGGCGTTGCGCAGTGCGCTCAAGCTATATAAAGCTCTATATAAGTAACTAAGGTCTTAGTTAGTTAAAGGGTGTGTTATATATATAACGTACTATCCTTAAAGCCTAAGACGCGCTAAGGTGCCTTTAGATATTAGGCCTAGGCGCCTGTTCGCTTATGCGCTAGGCTGGCACTAGTTAACTACATCTTAGAGTTTTTACACTAAGCTTAGAAGCTTACTTCTAAGCTCTACAGAATATATGTTAAACTTAGAGGTAATTTCTCTAACTTCTATAGTAGCTTATCTAGGTTAGGACTATTTTCTTTATATATATAAAGCGCGTCCTAGGCGCAGGTAGAATAGCAGAATAAACATGATGTTCTCTCAAACTACTACTACTAGCTCCTTGGTCTTTACAATTAATCTATTATATTTTATTTCAAGCTAATTAGAGTTTCTTAAAACTTCCTTGTGTTATTGACAGAAATAATAGTTGTTTCTACTCTATTATTTTGCTACATTAAATATTATTCTATTCTAGCACTGTGCCTACTCTTAATAGCAAACATGTCTGAGAATATCGATCTTCCAAGGTCTATATTGCTTAAATTTTATTCTTTTTGCCTAGCATAAATATAATGAACATAAGCATTATTAGCGTCCAAAAGCGTCTTTTAAAAGAAGTTATATAGAATATTTCTTTTCTTTTAGAAAGCGTTGTAAGCATTTAATAACAAGATCTAGACTATTTTCTTTTAAAATACGTTAATTTTGTTCGAGATTAAGCTAAACAGCCGTTTCTCCACAAGATCTAGGTGTTACAAGTAACAAGAAAGATTCTCTCCTTGACGTATAGATGTAGGTTGAGGATTAACTAGCTAGTACGCCAGAAGGCAATAATCCGCACAGGGCGCTAATCACGTAATTGCCATCCCGCTAAGGCTAACTATCTAGGATGGCCGTGCATGGAGAGATAGCAACGCTATTGCAAACTTACCTCTTGGAAAAAATATATAGAATAGCAGGACAAAGGAAATAGGTATAAGAATATATTAGGTTTTATTATTACATTTATTATAGTCAAATTGAATAGTTTATCTCTTATACAGACTGTTTACTAGTTATTCTATTAAATATTAAATTAGTATTAACGTGGTTCACAAGCGAGTGGGCACCCTAAGCAAGTGGGCAGCTCTCCACTAGCGCGTTAACGTCGACACAACAACGCGTTATGTCTTAACAACGCAGCTCTTAATTAACTTACAACACATCTAAGATTTAACTTGCTCTTTCTAATCGTAAATTAAAACGTGTTTAAAGTGTAAAATGTGCTGTAAAGATATATAACGTCCCTTAAACAATGATTTAACAGCAACGCGCTAGAGATGCTCTTAACGCAACTGCAAAGCGAATTTAAAGCGTCTAAATAAGCTAAAAGCGGAGGTTGTAGTTAAGCATATTCTTAAAGAGTCTACGCAAGAATTTGCGCCTACAAAGGCTAACGTTTAGGTAGTAGCTAATAAACTATTGCATAAGCCGGAGAGTAACTTTACTAGCAAGAACTAAGTTTACAACTTTATTAAGTAAACTCCTAAGCTATTTACACGCTAGAGCCGTCCCTAAAATTAGCAGCGAGCTGCCTGCAAGGACCTAGCAGCTATCTAACGCTAGTTAAATCTAGTTAAGGCAATAAAGCAGAAGTAGGGTATTGTAAATAATAATATCTACAACTTTAACAAGACTAGCTTTATACTAAGCAGAGTTTTACGATATTTAGTTGTTAAAGGCTTAGAAAAATATAGTAAAAAAAGCAAGTATAGCTAGGTAACTGTAAGTAAGTTACTGTAATATAAAGCGTAGGCGCGTTAGGTTGCTAGATATTACCCTTTGTTGTCTTTGTATGTAAGGTGCTTATTAACGTCTAGCTTAAAGACTTGCCTACTAACTAAGTCCTTAGTGTTAGTCCTAATAGCTAGACAAATAATTAGCTTGCTCTTACGTAGTGAGAGCACTTTAATGCCTATATAAAAAGGCATACTATAGGTAGGTATTAACTGCTTGTTATTTACAGGCACAAGAGCTACTGTTTTATTAATTTTGAAGATCTTTATAAAGAGAAGAATATTTATTTTCTATATACTTGCGTATTCTTCTTACATATTGCAGTCTCTTAACGTTGCCCACTTCTTTCTATTAAAGCGTAAGTATAGCAACGCTATTTTAGGCTTAGCACGTAATTGCACTAACTATATTAGCAAGAAGACCTTCCTGCTAGCCTTCAAAGCTATTTTTAAGCAGTCTATTATAAAAGAGAATATCTAAGCTAGCTTTAAAGGCGCTAGTCTAGTCCTATATAACTTACAGGCTGTGCTATTAAAGCTTAATATTGTGGTGCAGATACTATATTAATTACCTTAACAGGTAGCTGCCTAGGAAGCGCAAACACTTCGCAACGCACGTAAAGCTAAAGCTTAAATCAGTTTTATTTTAAATAAAGTATTTATTTTTAAAGTGCTAAAGGTGGTGGTGGTTGTTGTAGTTAAGATAGCGTTTCTAAAAAAGTGAAAAGCAGCTACCCTCTACTAGTCAGTTGCAAAAGTCAAAAAAAAGATTGTGTGTAGTTAACAAGATTCGCATAGTAGGTAGATAAGTTCTAGGAGGAAAGCTTAGACTACTAAGCAATAATTAGGGTTGAAAAAATTTGCTAAAGTACTAAAAAACAATACTAGTGAAAACGAGTCTAACGGCTATTGCCAGCCTATAGCTAGCAATAGAATTACAGTAGGAATGTAATAGAATTGCAACATAATGTGATAGAGGAGGGAAATGATATATACGTACCGTAGCGGAACTCTGCAATACTTCATAAAGCTGAAGCCGCTGCATCTCACCTACTGCTTCTTACCTTTCGAACAGCACCGCATACGAACGATTCGCATACAAAACACTGCACTGCATTTGATAAAATATAAACAAGTGCCATAAATTTTCTGCTAATTCTCTTACTAAGCAGATTACGTAGCTAAGTAAGGGGGCTTAGCGAATAGCATATAAGATAGTGCTTTTAATAGAGAAAATAACTACTCTTTAAGAGGCTCTAGAAAAGTTAAATAAGCATAAAAGCTACAAGCAGCAATATATACAGACAGAAGAGACTCTTACTGTAGGCGAGGTACAAGAAGTATTAGCTAAACAGGCGGGTAGTAGTTGTGGCGACGGTGAGAGTGCGTTGAAGAGGGTGTGAGGAGAAAGGCAGTGCAGACGTTGCAAGCAGACTAGACACAACGCTTGTACCTGCGCAGTTAAGATAGATAGTGCAAGTAATAGCGGCAATTCTAATAATTAATTTAGTTTATCGCAACACTTTATAAACTGTAATAAAAAACTATAATAACGTGTTGACGTTAACGCGCTGGTGGGGAGCTCCCCACTTGCTTGGGGTGCCCACTCGCTTGTGAACCACGTTACCTACTTTTAGTTAATATTAATAACTTTTTTCTCATTAAATATTTCCTACAATACCTTACAGATTACTGCTTTAGTCTACTTTGCCTTAGTATAGACTAAGCATAGAGAAGTATAGCCTAACTCTGTGTAATACTTCAACTACTAGAATTTTAGTAGACAGTTTATCTAATAAGTTGCCTAATTGAAATCTAGAATAGTATCTTAGAGAATTACTTAAAACAACATAATCTAAGGTCTAGAATAGGCTGGTAAATGGGTCATGGGTACCTACGCGTGGGTATAGGTTGGGTTGGGGTCGCACGGACCAGTGGTTGTGGTTGGGTTGAGGTCGCACAGACTAGTGGTTAAGGTTGTGGTTAAGTCGCACAGACTAGTGGTTGTGGTTGTAGTTAAGTCGCACAGACTAGTGGTTAAGGTTGTAGTTAGATCACACAGACTAGTAGTTGTAGTTAGGTTACAGTTAGGTTACAGTATTTATTACTAGTTATTTATGCTAGTTAAGAGATAGTTAAAACTTTATTACTACAGTTAATTATCACAGCTTGTTGTTACAGTAATGCTTAAGCCTTAAGGCACTGCCGCTTCTGTGCTAGAGGTGGAGAGTCCTCTTCTGTAAGCTCGTCTTCTACTGTTTTCTCCTCTAGATTACATGTACTATCTCTAGGCGCTAGGAGCTTAAATATATTATTAATCTCGTTATATAGTGCTTTAGGGCTAACATTCCTTTTCTATATAGAGATTCCTTGCGCCTTTAAATCTAGGGGGATAGTATCTTTAAAAACTATAATTTGCTGTATAGTTAAAGCTAAAAGATAATGCCTCTAAGTACTAATAACATCTTTAGCAGTGTTAAAAACACGCTCAACACTAATACTAGCAATATAAATTACTAATATATTCTTTACAACTTAAGACAGCTAAGAATAAGTATTTTTATTTTATTACTACGCTTTAGTACATTAAATAATGTCTTTAGTTTAATATAAGAAGTGCTAAAGTAAGATTCTTTTTCTTGTTAAGTAGGGCCTTTTATCTCTTTTTTTTCTTATATAAAAAATGTCTAACTTAAAGTAGAAAACCTGTTAAAAAGCAATTAAGGAGCAGGCCTTTAAAACTATTTACAGCTAAGTATTCTTCTCAAAATAGAAGTAGAGACTAGTGTTAAATTTGCTTCTCTACTGTCATTATATTAATTAAGATAGTTAAAAAACTATTTGTGATATATATGCTTGTCTTAAAGTTTCTATATAGAATCCTAGTTAGCTAATTAGCACTTTTCTATAATAACTAATTATAATAACTATACCTTACATACAGTAAGCTTTTAAGTTAGATCTAGAAGAGTTACGCAGTTAAATAGAAACTTTTACTTAGCTAATGTTTCTACGTAGGACTTGCTTAGTTTTGCCTTTTTTTGTTTATAGCAGCTTGTACTATTACAGGCTACTTTGTAGTACAACTTTCTATATTCTTATTAAAATTATTAGACATTAAGTTTATAAAATTAAAAAGATAGTTGTACATAAGCTAAATATATTAGACTCAAGGCTTTTAGTTTATACTTAAAAAGCTTGTAGCATCTTTAAACTACTTAAGCATCTCTATAATTACCTTAATATAGTGCTACTTAACAAAAGAGAGTTAAAAACGCTTAAAGTTATAATAATTAATCTCTCTTATGTTATTGTTAAGGGCAACAACAACACAAGTACTTCTTTTTATTACTATTTCTTATACTAGCTATTTATTAATGTATTTTAAGAGCTTAAGCACGCGCTTACATATACTATATATTAAGTTCTGTTAAGTCTTTACATCGCAAAGAATAGAAAGTCATTCCCTTAGTAATAGATGTTATTGAGTAGCAAGGAATTGCTTATACTATTATAGTAACGCGTTAATACTAATGCAACTAGCTTAGATCTAGACAGTAGTTAGAATATAATAATTAAACATAATAAAAGTATAAATACCTTGCGAAGCGTGTTTAGAGAGAACATCTACTATTTAATTTCTTTAATATGTTGCCTGCGTTAGACCTCCATAAGTCTAACCTCTATAGTAGCAGCTAGCTATAGATGTTAGATTATGTCTTAAACTACTAGATTAATAATATAAGGATAGAGTTTTCTAAGGCGCTTTAGCTAATATTCTTATCTGCTAGTGTTAATTAAATTGTCTAACTAAGTACTGTATTGTTACTAGCATTGTTACAAGTAATAGCTAGAAGACAAGACCTAGTATTAGTGTCTAAAAGTACACAAAGTACTTCTGCAGCTATTAAAATTCTAGTATGTCGTCCGCGTATTAGTATAAAATTAAGTAGTTTCTCTTGTAGTTGCTAGTTTAGTATAATATAGTAACTCTTAACTACAAGAAAGCTAAGATAATTAGCTACAGACTATGCATCTAGTACAATTAAAATCTTAGTTGTAGGGCCTAAGCTGTTAAGAAGAGAGGCTTTTGCTTTATTAAACTAGTTCTAAAACATTAACTTAAATTTATAACAGGTAATTATCGCAGTCTAAGGCCTTAAATATCAAAGAGAGCGCGTGAATAATAGCCGCTTAATAGCTTAGAATAGCTAATGGCTGTTAATAACTACTTAAGCGAGCTCTTTCTTAAAGGCATCCTAGGTATATTTAGGTATTAAAGCAGGTGTACTACTTTTTTAAAGTTAAGTATGTATAAAGTTTGTTATGCGCAAACTATTATAAATAGAATTTAAAGTACTTTAACAATTAGCCGTATTGATGTAGTTTATAAGGTGTTTGGTCCCTATTCTTGTTAGCCTTAGGTGTTGCAGGATTATGCCGCAGTTGAGACAGAATACATAAGGGCAGCTAGTTGCAATATAGGAAGCTTCTCTAAACTTTAGCCAAATGCTACTAGTGCAGGTAGCACAGTTCTAGTAGGGAGATTCGCTATCTCGATTTTAAGCTTAGCTAGTTGTACTCTACTACTTATTCTAATTACAGAGGGGTGACAAAAAAAAGTAATCAAAAATGTTAATGTTTTTAAAGCTTTATAATTCTATAAGTAGGAAGGCTATACCAAGAATAATTGGTGATTTGAAGAGCCAAGAACTTCTTCTTTAAGATACAGTGCTTAGTGAGCTGCTTAGTCAGCACGGCTGCCTCTGCAATCCTGCCCAAACTCAGAGAGAAAAAAAAGTTAAAGTAAATTCTCCTATTACTCTTTTTTGAACGTATAAAAATCGCTGAGAAATATATATTATTGAATGGGACTAGGCCTATTCTTGAGATTTATGTAGATAATAATATAAAATAGCTTACTAACACTTACTAAGCTAGCCTATAGCTTCCCGAGTAGCTTAATATTACCACAGCTATTGTAAAGTATAACTAATAATTACTTTTTAGTAGAATCTAACTCTCTTATATTATTGTTATTTTATTATGTTTAATATTCTATTATTTTAGCATTATAACAGTACTTAATAGTTAACTTATATTAATATAAGACTAATTCTAAATCTTTATTTTAAATCCTTTTAAGTTTTTACTTGGTATAATTTTAATAATTATAAGGTCTCTTTTATATTTAAAGGGAGCTTTTTCTTAAAACTCTCTATAATATAGATAACATGTTCTAGCAAGTTCTATAGGCTTTTTATAAGAGATTAGTATTTATTTTACTTTTTTACTTTTTTGTTTAATATTCTAGGTATTTTGAAAAGATTTATATTAAGTAATTTTTACCCATTGTAAAAGATCTTAGTACAACAGCCTAGTCTAAGCGTAAAAGGGAAAAAGAAAGCTTATTTTCTTATGTAATCTGAATTAAAGTACTTACTAATACTTCTAGAAAGATTTTCTAGTATGTTACTATTTAAGGTAATAAGCTTATATGATATATTAATACTATTAACTTAATACCTAAACTAAGATAAACTATAAGCTGTAGAGAAGATCCTATAAAATAAGTAAGTCGAAATAAGTAAATAGACTTCATATACTTTAAGCTTACTAATATATTACGTAATTAGCGCTTATAAAAGCAACCTTTATTTTTAACACCCTTTGATTATACTTTAAGTAACTAAAATACTACCCTGCTTAACCTGCTTACATAATGCTTACGTGATCTTATTAAACATAGTTTTCTATTAGCGATTTTTACACGTTCGAAAAAAAGTTATGCTAAAATTCTTTTTTACTTTTTTTCTCTCTTAATTTGAGCGAAATTGCAGGATCAACCTTGCTGATTAAGCGGCTTACCAAGCAATTCATCTTAAAGAGGAAGCTCTTGGCTTTGCAAATCACTAACTCTTTTTGGTATAGCTGTTCTACTTATAGAATTATAAAGCTTTCAAAATAATAACTTTTTTTATTTCATTTTTTATTTTTTTACCCCTCTGTAATAATAAAGCATGTTTTTAATAAAGTAAAGTTAGACACTTTGCTAAAGACTATATGGAGAAGCAAGATAAACAGATAGCTGTTAAAATTGAAATAATCAAACAAGAGACACTATACCTAGTTTAGATAGAACTAGATAACAACTTAAGCAACTTAGACTTCTATAAAAAGGCATACTTAATAAACAGCTATAAAGTTATACTATCACTTAAACTAAACAACAAGGTTCTTACTCCAAGGAAACCTATGCGAATAGATAAAATTTTTAAAGTTAAGGTTGTGCTAGAATAATTAGCTAACAATTAGTGTTGAGTATATAGGATAATAACGCACTACGCTAACAAATGTATAATCTAAGGAAGAATTGTAATTACTGGCAAGAAAACTAAGAAGATTGAATATTAGGTCATACACTAACAGCTCTACTTTAACAATCTAGTAGCTAAAGTTAAGGACTAAGAAGCTAAAGAAGTAGAAAGTACTAAGAAGCATAAATGATTATGCTAGTATAATTGTAAGCTTAATTATAATTTCTATAAAAAAGATAAAAGGAAGTGTAGGGCAGACTAACACTGGTGCTGCTACTTAAACTTGTAGGCAGACGAGTGCCTAGTAAGTAAATGTTACCTTTTTAAACTTAAAAAAGTCAAGATTTACTACTTAGTTCTATACACGCAATGCAAGGATAGATGTAAATTCTATTAGCTGTAATTCAAAAGGCATAATAGGTAAAAAACTGCTACTATGTTACCTTATTATAAAATCTTTAGAAGGCAGCAGACTGCCTTATTTACAAAGGAAAGAAGCTACAACTAAAAAATAAGCTTTAAGGCAAGAAATACTTTATTAAAACTATTATTAAAGCTTTTGTTATAATAATAGCTACATAATACACTATAGCACTAAGTACAGCGTAGGCTCCGTTACAAGGAAGAGAAAAAGCAAGCAGGTAAAAAAATTAGGATACTGCTAGAAACAAGGTTACACTAGTAAGGGTATACCTAAAACAACCCTCAGGAAGGTATAGAATACTAATTGGTAAGGAAAATAGTTACCTACAATTATATCTATATAAAGTTAAAATATACAGGCGCTTATAGATAGTAGGGTTGTATAAAGAATAATCTCTTTATAAGTAGTAATGAAACATAAGATACTGTACTAGGTTAAAGGAAAACTAATCCTAATACTACTAGCTAACAAGAAACCTATAAAATATAGAGACAGTATAATATGGTTAAAGACTAAATGAACAAAGCTATAAATAGCAGGCATAAAGTGCAAAACAATTATTAATATTATAGATCTAGAAGGACTAGACAAGTTGATTAGTTATAATTAGCTCAATGCCTATAACCTTGGTATTAACTAGTAAATAATGATAATACTTAGAAGAAATCTTATATATAAAGTTGATAGAGTACGTAAAGAAATACGGCTAACAAATCAAAGCTTAACTTAAAATAACAGATTTAGTAAAACTAGGCTATATAAAATTAAGAGAATTTATGCTACGAACTTTTAGAAAATAGAAGTTATTTAGATAAAACGCGTTGTAACTACAGTGAAAGAACTTTTACTACTAAGTATACTAAGAGAGTATAATACTAATAAGTTTAAATAACCTTTTATAGAAAATAAGGCTATAGAGCTAGTAGACTATTAGACTTAAGATTATAAGAGTATTCTAGATAATAGAGCAAAGCTAAGCCTAGGACTAATATACCTAATATTGCCTAAGCATAATGCTAAGCTAAATGATTACATATAGAAGAATCTAAAGAAGAGATTTATTTAACTAGAATTATGCTTAATAGCTCTACCTATTTTTTTTGTGAAAAAGCTTAATAAGAAGTATTAACTGTATGTTATCTTTGTAAGGCTAAACAGCGTAAAGTAGAAAAACTAATATCCTTTACTACTAATCACAGAGCTAATAGATTAACGCTAAATAGCTAAGTAGTTTACAAAATGTAATATTTAAGAAATGATTTACCAAATAAGAATTAAAGAAAGTTTTAAGTAGATTATAGCGTTTAGAACAAAGTATTAACTATTTGAATATACAGTTATGCCTTTTAAACTAACATACACACCAGTAACCTTTTAATTTGTTATTAATTACGTATTTTATAAATACTTTAGAATCTTTGTTACAGCGTACCTAGACAATGCACTAGTATACTCTCGCGAACCGCTTAAAGAATATATAGAGTATATTAAGAAAGTATTTAACAAGCTTAAGGATTATAGGCTATACTTATAGCTAAGGAAGTGTAAATTCTATGCTAAGGAGACAGAATTACTAGGCTTAATTATATCTATAAAGGGAGTTAAGATATATTAAAGGAAGAGTACAGCTATATAGAAATAACTAACACCTAAAATAGTTAAAATTGTGCAATTCTTTCTAAGATTTTCTTACTACTATTAAAAGTTAATTAAGAACTATTTAAAGATTACTACACCACTCTAAAAGATTACAAAGAGAGAATTAGAATTTAGTTAAAATATAAAATTATAAAAAGCGTTTAACTAGATTAAATAAATATTCCTTAGAACACTTGTAATAGAGATGTATAACTTAAAACAAAAAACAAAAGTTAAGACTAATATTAAAAACTATGCACTTAGAACTGTTTTTATAGCTTAGTGTGTTTAACTTTAAGTATAATTTAAGAATTACTTAATTCTTAACCTCTTTGTATTATTCTATTATTCTACTAAACGTGCTAACACAACCCTGTGCTATTACATTAATTTACTAATTATACTAGTACAACTTTTGTCTATTTTACTTACTTATTTTAAAAAAACTAATATAAATTATTTATAGACAATTTTTATACTTTAAATACCTTTAAGATAAGTAACACTATAATAAATACCTTTACTAATATTCTAACTATAAGAACAATTACGCGAGCTAATAAGCTTAACACTTACTATAGTAATAATAATAAGCTTAAAAAATATTTATTTTAAGTTAATTAATACTTCAATATTAAAGAGACTAAGATTAATAATAATAACGTAGTTGTATAGGCCTCTACGTTTTCTTAAGGAACTGCTAAAAAATAAGCTAATTTTTTTCTTTATTAATATAAAGATATTACTATTAATAATAATATTAATAAAGTACTTGTTAAGGACTAGAATAACTTTAATATAAAAATAAGAAAGGTATTCTTACTTTTAAAGAAATCTATAGTAGCAGAATAGGAGATTTAAAAGTTGTAATTCACACGCTTTACAGCTAACAATATAATATAGTTTTAGTAGTACTAAATAGTTATTAAATAAAATAATAATGCTTTAATGTAGATATGCTAACAAGGTCTTAAACTAGCTATGTAAATAGAACTTATGCAAAGCAGAGTTACTTTTAACACGCTTAATAAACTTATAGCTAAAGCTATTTAAGTAGACAACAATCTCTATAAGCTAAAGTTAGAAAAATAACTATTTATATAAGAAAATTGCACACTAAGAAATATAGACGCCTAACTCTGTTAAGTATCCTAACATTTATACCTTAACTAAGGTTAATACTAGAACAATACTCTTCAAATCTTAAAATGTTATATAACTAATAGCTATAAGCTTATATACTTTAACAACTTTAACAAGAGACCTAAGAAGAATAAGTTTTAGAATAATAAAGCTAGCAAGAAAAGAATTACTTACTATATATATAATAAAGAGGGTTACGTAAAATAGGACTGCTAAGCTAAAGCAAAGTAACTTAACAGCTAAACGTCATTTACTATACAGCACTAAAAAATAATCTAAAAGAAGAATAAAATATTGTTACTCTGCCTACTATTATAGTCTAAAAACAAGACAAGGCAGCTATTAAAAAGCTAGAAAACTTAACTATAATTGCACTAGAGGAAACTTTAGACAAAGACGTCTCTAAAATAATACTTAAAGAAGAAGTAACTTTAGAAGACTAAACTAAGTACAGCAAGATAGCTAAGTTTTAAAAATGCTATTAACTTTCTACACTAATTAATAGAAAATAAATACCTCTAACAAATTACAGTCTATAAAAGAAAATTAATACCCTGCTAGAACAACATAAATAACCTAAAGAAAATATATTTAACTTTATAGTAAAATACTTAAAGAATATATATATTTTAAAATTTTATGTAAAGAACTATAGAAGAAAGGAGTTACTTTAGTAGCTAACTTAGATAAAATTAATAATTTTATATAAAAATAGGTAAGAAATGCTAAGACATTATAAAATAAACTAACGCATTAGCTCTTAGACTAAGAAAAAAATAAGATTTAAATAAAAATTTAGGTAACACGCTAAAGGTATAAAGTATAAGAAGTTAGCTATAATAGCATATACTATTAAATAAATCTGCGTAACCTAGAACATGTAAAGTACTTATTAACTATATATACACACAACAGCTGCACTATATACTACTTAAATAAGTATAAATTAGGATAGTTTCTAAGAAAACTAAAAGGAATGCCTTGATACAAGTACTTATAGTATAACTGCCTAAAAAATAAATGCGTAGTATATATATAAGATAAACAACATAGCTTATACTTATATAAACATAATAATCTAGATAAAACTCTATAAATACACATAACGCAGCAGAAAGATTACAAGAATAGAACCTATACATAAAAGTGTAACTAGCTTTTATAGCATATATACCTTAATATTAATTACAAACTACATATAGTTACTAAAAAATTCTATAAATTTAGTATACAGTCTTTCTTAGATAAACGCCTAAAAAACATAGAACTGCTAAAAAAATTAACGCAGTAAATTGCTTAAGCCTTCTTAAGCTACTAGTAAAGCTTAACAGATATTAGATAATAGTATTAATAGATTCTACTTCCTAAGCTAACTTTGTTTCTTTTTAAGTAGTGCAAGTAGTAGGCCTACAAACACTAAAAAAATAAAAATTTTACTTACTACATGTAGCTAATAGTTAGCCTATGCTAGGCAAAATAACTATTACACACAAGGTTAACAGTGTAACGCTTAGCATATAAGAATATAAGAAAAAGTTAGACCTAGATATTTTTAGATTAGCTACCTACAACATTATATAAGAAATTTCTTAGTTATAAAAATATAATTTGCAGATTAACTAGAAGTTAAAAAAGTTCTTATTTAAGTGCTGTAGACTAGATATAACTATAAGCTAGCCTATGTATCTAACAACTGTAATAGTAGATAAAAAGAAGATTTACAACATTACTAAGAGATAGTAAACCTTAACTAAGAACAGCCTTATAACATAAGAGTTTCACTTAATAGACTCTAGTAGGGTACTTCTAGGTTACAAAGTTAGAGTTTTAAAGTAACGCGTAACTCTTAATATCTTAAAAACGTATAAAGAATATTAGCACTTTTTAGTAAAAGTAGTAGATAGCAAAGCCTTACTAAAATACTAACTCTAGGACATAAAATTGTCCTAGAAAAAGGGAAGACTTTACCTTTTAAGATAATTTATTAATTATTAGAAATAGAACTTAAGGAACTAAGGATTAAGCTAAATAAGAATTTAAGAAAAGAATATATTAGATATTTAATATTACTAGTAGAATTTCTTATACTCTTTATACTAAAAAAAATAAGGCTGCTAAGGATATTGTGCCGGTGCACAGGGTGATACCCGACTGCACACTTGGTTAGTGCTCAACCACCTGATCCTAAGGTATATAACTCATTTAGTATCCCACGGAAAGGGGCACCATTTATTATTTGTTTATTCCACAGCTCAGCTCCTGCAATGTACTATAGAATAGGCATCTTCTTCTACTAATAGTCTTTACACCTAACCTATAAAAAGATTATTATTTTTGTTAACCTTATTCTTGCATAATTTAGCTACTAGTAATCTCTTGCCCTTGTAGTATTATGTTTTTATACACTTTAACACCTGTATAAATAGCAAAGCTTATAGAGATATACTCTACTAATTAGTGCACAAAAGAACTAGTGCATAATTATTATAAAAATAAAATAATAATTTTATATAAGACTAAAATTTAAAAGAACTCTAAAAAAACTAGAATTCTTAAAATTACTACTAAATATACTTTTAGAGAGTTAGCACTATTCTCTACTATAAACTATGTTAAAAACTTTGTTACCTAAGTTAGCCCTAACAATAGATAATAGCAACAAACTCTACTAATATAACTATAAAATATATTATTAAATGCTAATCTAAAGTCTGTCTAGCAAAATAAAAGCAGTAAACTATTTAGCAAAATAAAGGCAGTTTTATAAATATTTAAACGCTAATCTAAAGTCTACTTATTAAAGAAAAAGTAGTAACTTATTTAGCAAAATAGAAACAGGGTTAAATTTATTAATAATAAAAAGTAAAAGTTTTATTTAGTAAAAATTAAGATAAAACTAAAAGATTACAACTAAATATATTTGAAATGCTAATTTAAAGTATTTGTCTAGCAAAATATAAACATTACTAATAATTAAAATAGTATTAGTATAAATTAGAGCCTACTTAGCAAAAATTAGAGTACTAAAAAGGCAAGAATATATACAACTACTTTTAATTAAGCACTTACTATAAAAGTTTTAAAAATAAATAGCTTGTTCTTTTTAAAAACTCAACTTTTTTTACTATAGTAATAACTAACTACTGTTAACTATCTAAATAAAGAACATTTAAGAGTTCTATAATACTATAAATATTAAAACAAAAGTAGAAGTTAAGTTAAGAATAAAAATGCAAAACGCTTTTTTCTACTAGGCCTATAACTGCTAGTCCTAATTTACTATTAATACTATCAAGCTTAGTTCTTAATACTATAGCTACATTTACGCACAACTTAGTGTTGTCTATAGTTTAACTAAAATATAGTACTTTAGTTTTTACTAAGAAAGATATTACTAAATTCTTAAAAAACTTTAATAGATAAGCTAATAATAAAGGCATTTATAATGCTATATAAGTTTCTATTTTACTAGACTATTTCTTTAATAAAGATTAATTGCTCTTTTATATCTTAAAACGTTTACTTAGATATAAAAAGAGAGATTAGTCTAAGTTACATATAAATATAAAGAAGTAGTAGAAAAATAAAGACACTACTATTAAAATAGGCAAACGCTTTACTTTTAAACTTACATTTATAAATATATATAAAACTAGCTAGAGCTAATAAAATACTATATTTATTTTAATTCTGTTACTAATGCATGTATTAAGAATAAGCAAATTCCTTAAAAAGAAAAAAGCATTTTCTTCTTTTAAAGTTTACTATGATTAGATAAAAAGGCAGTTCTATATTATATATATACTACTCTTAATAGTAATAATTAAAATACATATAAACTAAATTTAATTTATTCTTTTTTTAAATTGTACTACAAGAAGATAACTAGGCTAAATAAGATTTATTGATTAGAGTAAGAGGGCGTAGATATAGAAATACGCTAAATTATATTATCTAATTAGCGTACAACATTTACTTTAAAGAAAGTAAGAAAGGTAGTAGTTAAAAATAGTAAAGTTTATAAGAAAATAAGCACACTAGTAAAGGTTAACTTAAAAGTAAAAGACTTTATTAAGTTTTTAGGTAATTTAAAGCTTAGGCTGTCTACTATTAATATACTTATAGTGCACTCTTTGGCTAAAAAACTCTTAAAAGAACTTACTAACTACGTGTACTTTATTGTATAAGTAATAAATGCTAAACTTTTAAGTAAAAAAAATAATAGTTCTTTTATTACTAATGCAACATAAGGGCTACTAAGCAAGCTAAGTACTATATACTTAAACAACGCAGAAATAAATACTCTTTATAATATATATAATATAGTAGGATATATACTTAAGAATTATAAGCTATACTACGCCCTAAAATAAATAAGATAAGTTAATTTTAACTAGAATACTGTAGCTAAGAGAAAACCTTACTACTGTAAGCTACTATATAAACGTCTAAGCAAAATTTTAAAATAGCTTTTATTAACTTAAGTTTTGTTATAGTTAAAGGCAAAGATATAAGAATTTTATAATATTACTAATAATATACTTAATTAACTTGCCTTTAGTGTAATACTAAAGAAGTTTACAGGTAAAAACTCTTAACTAAAATTAAAGTATAAAAGTAAAGCCTCTAGTTTTATAAACGTAGTAACTAGTTAATAGACTAAAGTTACTATAATAATATTCTCTAGCAGTTCTAACAGCGCTAGGAACAGCTATACAACCTTACTACAGACAAATATATTAATAGGCTTAATAATATTAATACTGCTAATATTATAATAAAAGGTAAATAAAACACTTTATATAACTTTCTTAAGTTAAATGCTGCTACGCGCTTAAAAAGAAAAAGTCTCTCCTTTTATTAAGATATTAATTATGTCTAGGATAAAGAGATAAAGAAACAAGAAAGGCTAAGCAAAGATATAAGTACTTAAAAAAGTAATTAAATAATTTAAAGTAATACTTCAATCCTTAACTTATAGCCTATAAATATATAGTTTTATAGAAAGAAACATAAAGTAAAATACTTTTTATAAGTTAGCTTTATAATATACTATTTTTAATTATTAGGCTACTTCAGCTGTCTTAACAAAATAACAACATATTACCTAATTGAAAGCATTTATAGTAAGAACGTAGAAAAAAAGCTATAAAGTTTATAAACGCGCTTTTAAAACTTAAGCTAAGAAAAATAATATAAAGTTAGCTAAACTATATTATAACTACATTGCTTAGGCAGAAAGTGTAAGAAGTTACTATATTTAACTTTATAGCATAAAATTACATTTAAAAACAACTGCGCAACTTTCTAAATAATAATATTAGCATTGCAGATAGTTTAAGATCACTTAATAATATAACTAGTAAAGAAATTATAAGATCTAGGTGTAATTTAGCATACTTAAAATCTGTTCTAACTACTAATTAGCTAAACTAGTACTTAGGCTAAAAACACTCTACTAATAAAACTCTACTAATTATACTAATAATTATAATCTTATATTACAATATAAGAAATGAGTATTAATTAAATGCTTAAACTTAACATTAAATGCATAGAAAAAGTAATTTTTAAATTAATAAGTTAAATAACGTACTTACTAAGAAAGTATGTAGAGTTTAATAAAGAATAAATAAGTTTTTACCTAAATAGACTTACTAAAATACTAAATTATTATTAACAGTAATTCTTTAAAGTGCTTAATTAACACTAGAGCATAAATAAATATTTTAAGACTTAGTGCTGTATAAGTATTAAAAATACTATATAAGATAGTAGAATAGAGACTTAGGCAGCTATCCTCTAGTATTAATTTAGCTAATAGAACTTATAATCTGTTTGTTAGAACAGCATTTATTACACTTATATAAATAGGGACATTTACTATTAAAACTACTTTTAGGATTGTTGCTAATATTAGAAGATTTATAATTTTAGGAGGACCTTAGTGTGCGTGCGTAAAGATAGTAATATAGTATAACGCATTTAAATAAATTATGTGCAAAGTTCTTTTTAAAAGTAGTACTAGGAATGTAGTATTTATTACATTTAATTTATTACTAAGTTACTCTATGCAGACGAGTAAGAATAAAGCCTTTAATAATAATTTAACTAGAGAAATAGTAAGTAATGTATAAATACACGCATTTACTAATATAATAAATAATAAGCTGTATATAGCTGTAGTAAAGTATATATAGGAAGCTGTATAGTTAGATATTATAGTTAGACTTAGCAATCTTAATATACTATACACAAACAATAATAAGCATAATTAAATAGTTTAGATAAACTAGGTATTTATATACGTAGTTAGACAATTAGAAGACTTTACAAAAAACTATAGTTTTAGTAAATTTTTAATTATATATAAGCTTAACTTACAACAATTGCAAGAAAGACTACTTAATAACTTCTAATAATAATATAATTTCTACACTATATATAAAACTATAGACAAGAAAGTTTAACCTATTAATATTTTTTAGTAAGAAATTCTAATAGAACTTAGACAAGAAAACTAGAAGAAAAAAGCTAAAAAATAATAGCTTCTTTAAAAAAGCGTCTGTAATTTTAATATTAAATTATATAATTATTTATTTAAACTAAGATATGCTGCTTTTCTGTAAAAAATAAGACTTACTAAAGGACAAATTAATAAACTGCACGTAGGAGATTATCTCAACTTTAGGGAAAAGGAGATATTCTTATATATACTTTATAATAGAGAAGGAGCTCTTTTATAGTAATTTAAAGAATTAAGAAGAATTTATCCTAATATAGGCCTACTATATAAGATACAAACAATACTATACAAAGCTTAGCAAGTGTAAAGCTTTGCTATTCTAAAGGTATTAAAATTATAGGCAGTAAATATAGTTAATACTTGCCTAAACTAAGAAACGTAAGAATAATGTAATAGTTAGTATTACAATTTATAGCACCTAGTACTAAAGAAGGATAAAAGCGTTTAATAGATTTGCAATGCATAAAGGATAAAGGCAGTTATAATATAAAATATAAACTTACTACTAATAGTAGACAAGTTCTTTAGGAGATTTATAGAATATAAGATTATCTTACTTATAGAATAATTTTTAGAATACAACTAGATTACACTATATTTAAAAAGTAGAAATATAACAGCATTCTAAACGCCTATAGGACTTTTATAATTATGTATAATAGTTATAGGCGCTACTAACTGAGTAGCAGCATTTTAACAAGTTAAACTAAAGATTTTAAAAGACTACTAGCCTAATATAATGCCTTTTATTAATAATATTATATGCAAAGGTCTAAGGACTAACTATAGTAAAGAGAAATTAATACTAGAGGTATAATGTTATATTCTTAAGCATATTATGCAACTAGATAAAGTGCTAGCTAATATTAAATAAGCTAAAGGCACTGTTTTAAGAAAAAAGTATTACTTTCTTATAGAAAAACTTAAAGTAGTAGGCTATAAAGTTAGTTTTTAAGGTTACTATCTTGACTAAATAAAAGTTAAGAAGATTATAAACTAGCTACTATATTTAGAATAAAAGTGAAGTATAATTGTTTATAGGCATTTGTATTTACGATTATATATAAGTAAAAGACTTTACTAAGATTACTAAACCTCTATTTACACTCTTACAAGACAACACTCCTTTTAAATAAAAAAATATATAAAACGCGGCAATATATACTTTAAAACAAGCTATATATAATACACTAGTACTTACTAACTTAAACTCTACTAACACAAAAGACTGCAAGATATTCCTAATAACTAATACTAGTTAAAATAGTGCAGGCGCTTATATAGAGTAACTTAAAAAAAATAATAAACAACATCTAATATAGTTTAAAAGCACACTGTAGTCTGCTTAAGAAAAGTAATAGTACTTAACTAAGTTAGAATATAAAGCTGTACTATAGGCTCTTAAAAAGTTTTAGACTTATTTTTATAAAGTTCACTTTACTATAGAAACTAACGCTATAACTCTTACTACTTAGTTAAATTATTTATTAACTAAAAATTTAGGATTAGTTATAAACAAATAAATCTTAACTATTTTTTTATAAAATTTTAATATTAAGCATATACTAAGAAAGAAGAATATTGTTGTAAATGCATTGTCTAAGTGTCTAAAAGCTAATAATTAGAAGCCTTTTTTTAAACTTAAAGAAGACTTAGAAAAGTTTATTAACTATATAATTAAGAATATAAATACACTAGTGCTAGTAAAGTAAACTAAAATACTTTGCTAGGAGTTCTCTAAAGAATTAAAATAATATACTTAGTTTTTAGTTTATTTTAAGACTTTAAAGGGAATAGAACTATAAGAACTATAATTATATAAAAAGCAAGTATTAAACTTCTTTATATAAAATAAGATAGTCTTTAAAAAGATATTAAAGAACATTGCAATCTAAAAAGTTGTAGATAATATAAATTTAAGAATAGCTGTAGTATAGAACGTGTACACCTAGATTAGATACTAAAGAGTTAATGCAGTCTACTTAATACTTGCGTAGCAATACTAGTAGAAAGGAATATATAAGCAAGTATAAAGAAAACTAGTAACCTATCTAGACTATTAACTGCGATCTTCAAAGAGAAGGGTTAATATGCTTACTAATACTTATCGTTTTGCTATTTAGGAAACTATTGCTATTAATATAGTGTATATGCCTTAGTGTTTTAGAAAGAAGTTTCTTGTTATTGCAAGAGACTACCTTAGTAGCTAGCTAGAAGTAAAAGCACTGTTAAATAACTAGTCTAAGATAATTATAGAATTTATTTATAAAGATATTATATATAAATAAAGTATAACGTGTAAACTTATAGTTAATAGAAGACTTAACTTTGCTAAGGTAGTCTTACATTTATTAAAAACGTATAAAATTAACTAAATCTAATTAACTAGATACAACTTTTAAGCTATAAAAAAAATTAAAAAAGAATATAAACTAATTGTAAATGCCTTTATAAAGCTGCTAAAACCTTAAGTTAAGAACCTACTAATAGTTTTTCTTGCAAATAAAATCTTTATATAGGAATAAATAAGTTACTTGCTATACTAACTAGTTATAAAGCAGAACTTAGTGCTACTTATTAAGCTTGCACTACTTACGTAGTAAACGCTTTTATTTAAAAAAGTGCAAAATTGTGCATAATTACTTACTATATAAGTAATATAGCTAGATTTTAAAAAGTAGTTTACTAAGGATGCTATTACTTATACTAATTGCACAAGAGCTGCTAAGAAGAAATACTAGAATAATACTAAAGAAATACAGCATAAAGATATGAAGCTAAAAGACTCAGTTCTTTTTTAGAATTTAGTTTAAAAGATTAATATATCTTAAGACTTTAAGCTAGATATAAAGTAGCTAGGACTATATTATATTTATAACGCTAAACTTAATAGAGAAACCTACTACTTTAAAGACCTTAATAGCACACGTTTTCTATATATAACACCTAGTTAGCAATTAAAGCTGTTTTAACAATAACGCGTGCTGAATATTATAAAAAAAATTAAAAAAAAATTAAGTTACAAAATTTGAAGTATTAAAAATAAACTAGTTTAATAGTAAATATTCCTATCTCTCTAAACTTAACTAAGCTGCCTACTAAGGTATAATTATTTCTACTTTTTGTAACAAGAGATAATCTTTATTTACAAGTTCTTTTTATAAAGCGTTTTGTAGATAAAGAGCGCTATGTGTATATACAAGACTTTAGAAGCTTAAACTCTAATTCTAATACTATGAATAGCAGCTAATAGGCTACTAAATAGCCTATTCTTTCTAAGAAGAAGAGGAGATACTTTACTATTAGTATTTACTTTCTCCTTTAGCTACTTACTTATAAATTTCTTATATTAAATGCAAAGACTAGTTACTTAGTTTATAAATTCTAGGTGTGCAAAGAGTACTTAGATTCTGTAGTTTCTCTATACCTTAATACGCACCTCTACGCTTATGCTATAATAAACGCTCTTTTATAAGCTTTTTTAGCAATTAAAAAGTAATTTCAACATTCTTTAACAACCTTTTACAGTTCTATAATAGTAAGACATATATAAAAGGCAGTAAGCACTAGCTTAATACGCCAAGAACTAGCAATAGAAGCTATAACTACTACAGCACTATAAGAGCTGCATAATTTAGTTAAAGCTAAAATCAAGCGCCTTTAGCTAGCAGGCGCAATAGTAATAATAATAAGCTAGAAGGCTACGTTAACTTAATAACTTCTTTAGTTACCTTATTATTATGCACCTAAAAACATACTACTATAATTAAATTCTTGCTTGTCTTTTATAGATTAGCCTGTATCTACTAGTCTTCTTAATATTAGAACAACGAGCTATTCTCTTATTGCAGGCAGGACGCCACTTAGGCCGCGAGTACAAAGAACCTAGAGTTTTAATCCTCCGCAATATAGATAGCGTTGTACTATAATATACTAAGCTTAGCAATTTTAGATTATTAGCAGCACTATAAGAACTTAAACAAGGCCTACTACACTAGTAGAATAAAGATAAGCGAGAGCTACTAACAATATTCTATTATTAGTACTATACTGCATACAGCACAACACGTTCTACAGTTTATAGCACTATTGCTAGCTTTAACCTTAAGCCTAGTGTTGCGTAAAACTAGCTTAAGAAACATATTATCTTATATAGTAACTAGTAAAGGTCTACTGTTGCAGGTTCTTTTACTAGAAGGAGTAGCGCTAGTTAGCTTAGCTAAGTTACTATAAGCATATAGTATTAGCGTCTAAGCCTAAAAGCTATATTAACTTAACGCTAGTAAATTTGCTAAAGACAAAAGGCTTTGCAAGCTCTAACTTCTGCTATTAGTAGCGTAAAATATAAAGAGCGTGTAGAACGTATTACTTAAGGCTTAATACTAAAAGCTGCTATTATCTTATATCTTTTAATATTAGACCTTTAGCACCTTGCAAATAGTAATAGTGTTAGCGCTAACTTTTTAGCTCTTAAAGAGTTTTAACACAAGCAGCTGCTATTATAAGAATAATATAAATAATACTTTTTAAAATAAGTATAACTGTTTTAACTTATTTACTGTTATTTTACTAAAATAGACAACTTACAAAACTTTAAGCAAATTATTACTTATGTATAACTAGCTACTATTAGCCTGCTTGTTAATACCTGTTTATAGGCAACAAACGTTGCTAACTCTAGCACTTATAGTATTACTTATATTAGAAAGATTACTAATTAAGATATTACTATACTTACTAAACTTAACCATCTACTAAAAGAATCTTAATATAAAAAACTTATAAAAGTTTTTAACTAAAAACAATTTATGCTAGGCTATAGATACTTTATTATTAGAAATCTAGGGAAGAATAAGATTAACTAAGGCGTTCTCTAGTCTACTATATTTAAGGACTATGTACGCCGCTTTAGAACACTTAATCTTTAGTATCTTCTTTCTAATAAGATTACTAATTAGTTAAATAATAAGTATTTCTTTAATTGATTAATAAATTAACGCTAGACTAGAGCAGGCCTTTGCTAATTATAAGCATTTTTTTTTCTAAACAACACTATATTTAGCAATATCTAAGCTATAAGACAGCCTAAATTCTTAGAAAAGAAAAAAGATACTATATAATTAGTGCCTGCCTTTATCTTTATCTGCTTATTTACTAATTTCTTATGTAAAATTTAAGTATAGGCTGCTTATTTTATAAATTCTAAGTATGCAAAAAGTACTTAGATTTTATAAACTTACAATACTTTCCTAGTATACTAATACTACACCTAATTTCTTGCATTTGCAAAGCAACAACTAATAATAACAACTATTTCTATTATAAAACTTACTTATTTTAGTATAATATAGACTTTGTTTACTTTTACTTTTACCTGCTTGCTAGTAGTATACTGCTACTGCACACAAAGTTAAACTATAACTTTACTAACTAACTAACTTTCTTTTTATACTAACTTTACTACCTTTACGCCTAAGTATTGTCTTTTAAAAATAATAATTACGGCAATATCTTCTTTTTTAGTCTAACAGAGGCTAAGGACAATATATATACTACTAACAAAACTACTTAAATAATATCTTAGCTTCTAAGAAATAAGGCTTAAAGTAAGTAGCTATAGTAGTAACTACTTTAGACTTTAAGTTAATTAAAAGTCTTTAAAGACTTAAAAGTAAGTTTAAGAAAGAAAGACTATATTATAAACTAAACTTTTAAAGTTATCTAGTATTAAGATAAAGTACTAGAGCTTACAAAACTTAGTAATAGCATTAGAGTTACTAATATTTAAACTTTAATAGATAAGATCTTTTAAAATGCTTTGCGTTAATAGCGCATTATTATAGATTAATAGTTTAATAGTGCCTTATACTAAGTTAATCTTATTTTTAAAATTATTTTTAAAATAAGTAATTTTTATGCTTAACTCCTAGAATTTATAAACAAATATAGTAGTATTAAAAGTTTCTAAGAATACTATTAAATTATTAGTACAGCATTCTTGTTGTAAGACAGGAGGACTAAGGAACTAGGCAATATAGTTTTAATAGTAAAGATGCTAGCAACAAAATTTGTTAAAAAATGTGTTAGCATTTATATACTCTGTAAATTACTTAACTACTAAAAATCTATAAATATAACTTTTATACTACAACGTATAGATCTTAAAAATACTGCCTACTTCTTTAATATAGCAGCACTACACTATCTTAACATAAAAAACTAAAAAAAAAAACGCTACGTAATGCTAGTAGACTAGGCAACTATTAAGCTATTATGTAAAGATATTTATGCTTTTACTATATAAAACAGCCTTTATAGTAAATAGCTACTTCTAGGTATTAGTAAATAGCAAAAAGAAAACCTGCGCAAAATTATTATAGCTATAAAAGTTAAAAAAAATAATATAACCTATAGCGCTCAGAAACTACGCCTTAAAGCTAAAATTAAAGACAATAAAGAGAACAGCAACTTTAACTATACTTTCTAGTAAAAAATCTTTAAGTAGATAGCTATATTTAAGAACTTAGAAACTAATTAGCTTTACTTAATATAATTTCTTAAAGACATAAATAACTACAAAATAATAAAAGTGTAGGTGTATTTAAGATATAGCGTGCTTATTTTAATAGCTGCAAAACTTAGAAAGACTTTGTTTAAAGCTTAATTTATTAATTGCTATAGTAACTTTATAGCATCTAAGACCCGCATTTTAAGGAGTTGTAGTTTATTAATTATAACTAAGTAACTAAGGTAATTCCTAAAAACATTAGTAGAAAGCAGAGCTAATAATTATATAATAATTAAAGTATTCAAACTTGTAAGTAGAAAGACTATTATATAATAAAGGCGTAGTACTACTAACATCTAGGAAAGGCGTGTAAGGGCTAGGACTAGTAACTAACTAGTTCTTGCTTTACTTTTTTTACTAAGCTCTTGTGCTCTAAAGGCAACACTAGCATACTAATAAGTAGCTACACAACTAGATACTAAGCTTAATATTACTACTTATATAAATAAAAAGCTTAATATAATAAACTAAGAGAATAAAATTCTTAAGGCGGAATACTACTATATAAATTTTACTTTAGCGTTCTTTAAGCTACTTAAGCATGCCTACGCAAAGAAGCTAATTACAAATTCTAATTATATTAAGGTTATTAAGAGATAGTATTAAGAAGTTAACATTAAACAACTATATAACTCTAACAACTTATTATATAATTAAGTATACTTTATTTATGAGCGTACTGCTACAAGTGTTATAAGTCTATTTAAGAAAGCTATGCCTTTTAATATACTTAATAAGTGTCTGCTTTTACTATATATAGGACAAAGCTATTAGTAGAAATTCTAATTTAATTCTATTATCTTTAAGCTCTTTACTAGTAAATATTGCCTAACTAAGTAAGATAAAGATCTGCTAAGCTACTAATATTAACTAACTTAACTTAACTTCTACCTTATCTCTACTTAAAATAAGATTATTAACACTATAAAGTTTTAACTATAGGTAGAGAAATTCTAACGCACAGGAAGCATTGTTACTAACGCTTATATATAGCTACAACAGCGTAGTAATCTAGAAAATATTATTATAGAAACTTTTAAAATATATAAGTTCTATTAATAATATATAAATAGAAAACTAAACCTTAAGTAGTTACGCAATATATACTACTTGCTTATTTCATAAGCTGTATACACAGACCTAAAATACTAGTTATAATATATAATGCTTTATAAAAAATATACTTTAATTTCTTACTTTTACTACGCTAAGTTTACTAAGAAAAGCAATTAAATATACCTTAAGTACATTAACTTTAACCTTAAGCGTACAATAATAGAAGGCCTTTGTGTAGAGATTATTTAAAGCAGTGTCTTATTTCATAATAAGGATATAAACAACTATATAAAGATGCTACTAGAATTCTAAAAGTATGTGCTAGCGTACCTATAGTAGTATAAAGATACAGGTATTAAATTGTTAAATAGTCTTATTAAAGAATAGGAAGATAAAACTAACTAGCTAAAAAATGCGTAGAAAGTGGTTCCTAATGCTATATAAATAACGTAAGTTTATAAAGAAAGACAAGCTTAAATTTTATTACTTTTTTTACTTTATAAATTTACTAAGCTAACTACTTGCAACTACTATACTGTACTTCTCTAGTTTATTATAGTCTAAGATAGTGTAATAGAGGTGCCTACTATAGAAACTTATAAGGAGATTTATAAGGCATACTATAACTTTACTACTACTTCTTACACTCTTTTTAGTTACTTTAACAAGTTTAGAAGAATTAACTAGCTATTTTCTATAAATATATATATTAAGTACAAATTCTAGATTTAGAAGGCTCTTGTAAGGCAAGCTAAATAGAATAATTCTCTTGTCTACAAGGAGTTAAATAACATGCTATAGAACTTTACTAATAAATAAATTAATAAATATATTAAAGAATATTATAACTATACTATACAACAAATTCTTAACTTATAGCTTGTAGTATAAAAGTTGAAAAAAAAGTGCCTTTTATGCTAATCTTGTTTAAGGTTTCCTTAACTAATTGTACTTCTTTAATAATAGAATAAACCCTTTATTGATAACAAAGAACTAAGATAAATAAAATACTAATTTTTTCTAAGCTAATTCTCTTTAGCGCCTTTAAAAAGAACTTAGCCTAAAAGTAAATAAGCGCTAAGTTTTTAAGAAAAGTAAAAAACTTATTATACTTTTCTTTATACAGCGTCTTTTACGTGCTTGTTCTTAATTAAGAATAGTTATCTTAGATAACGTCTTAGTACCCTCTAATCTAACTAGGCAGCTCTATTATAGCTACCTTTAATTAATATCTAGAACTTAAGCTTTTGCTACTACTACTACTACACCTATACTTAAACTAAGCACTTTAGCTGCTGCTTAAGAACCTCGTTCAAGTAAACGCTTAAAGAAGTAAAAAATAAAAAAATAAAAGAGATATGCCCTTATTAGGTGTGTAGAGAGAAAACCGCTAAACCTATAAAATCTAGGTGCTCTTAGGACGCCTAAATTCTATAGCTACTATATAAATATATAATCTGTTAATACTAAGTAGCGTTCTAAGTAATTAAATAGTGTTTTTTTTGTTTATTTCTTTTGTTTTTGCTGTATTTCTTTCTATTTTTTCTGCAGAGTCTAGAGCTTAATAAGGCTAAGCTTATAAGAAAGGGAGGTTTATGCTAGTGCACAAGGTGATACCTAACTGCACACTAAGTTAGTGCTTAACTACCTAATTCTAAGGTATATAACTTATTTAGTATCCTACGGAAAGAGGCACTATTTATTGTTCATTTATTCTACAGCTTAGCTCCTGCAATGTACTATAGAATAGGCATCTTCTTCTACTAATAGTCTTTACACCTAACTTATAATAAAATTATTATTTTTGTTAACCTTGTTCTTGCATAATCTAGCTACTAGTAATCTCTTGCCCTTGTAGTAGTATGTCTTTATACACTCCAACACCTTTACAATATATGTTAACTACTAGAAACTTAATAATATTATAGTAAAGAATTAATACCTATTACTTAATGTTATAGAGCTGTTAAATTAATTATCTTACGCTAAGGTCTTTACAGCATTAGACCTCTAAGATAGATACTACCTTATTAAGATAAAGAAAGATAAAGAATAAAAGACAGTGTTCTAAACACAATATAGACACTATATATATACTATTATGCTGTTTAGGCTTATAAACGCCCTAGCAATATTTTTAAGAACCTATTAATAACCTATTAAGAGTATATTTAGACGTTTTTGTTATAGTATACTTAGATAATATTCTTATTTACTCTAAGAACTTAAGGGATTATATAGAACACGTCTGTACAGTACTAAAGTGCCTAGACTAGTTTAAGTTTTAACTTAAACTAAAGAAATACAAATTATATAAGGATAAAGTTGCTTTCTTTAAATATATAGTAGGAGCACAAGAAGTAGAAATAAGTAAAAAAAAGATGTAAATAGTTAAGAAATAGCTATAACTAATAATAGTAAAGAAAATATAATTATTTTTAAAATTTTTAAACTTTAACTAATAGTTTATTAAGAACTACTTTAAGATTGCTATCCTATTAATAAGACTTATAAGGAAGGAAATACTCTTTAAGTAAAGTAAAAAAGTAGAAGATGCTGTTTAAACGCTAAAGAAAGTAAGCATAGAACTACTATACTTCTATATATTTTAAGTAAAACAACTATTACGCTTTAAAACTAATGTATAAGACCTTGCACTAGAAGGCTGCGTTAGTTAGCTGCATAAAGGCAAATAGTACCCTATTGCGTACTATTTACAGAAATTCTCTAAACTAGAAGAACAATATAACGTCTATAATAAGAAGCTATTAGCTATTATTGCATGTTTACAGCATAAGAGAGTATACGTTAAAAGCTACTTAAAACTTACAATATTTACAAATTATAAGAACTTAGTTAACTTTACAACTACTAAAGTACTTAACTAACAACAAGTAAGAAAGGTAGAATTACTTAGATAATATAAGTTTAAGATTATATATACACTTGGAAAAAATAATAGCAAAGCAGACGCTTTAAGCTAATAACATAATATTGTTAAAACTAAAGAAATTATAAATACTATAATACTTAAGATTAGTAAAGACAAATTATTAGGACTAGTAAAAATGCTAAACGTAATTCTATAAATAACACACAACATACTAGAAGAATTATAGAAAAGAATTATTAAATAACACAATAATAACTCTATACATAGTTACTTTAGTATTACCTAAACTATAAAACACTAAGTCAGTACTACGTAACAAACGATTAGGCCACGTGGCCAACTTATCACCAAAAGATAAGCACGACAATAATCTGAACAGATTGTTGTTGCGTAGTACAATATATATAGGCAAGTAAGAGCATTCCGCTTCGTTACATAAAACTTATTAAGAGAAATTACAAGTTTCTAAAAATAAAAAATAAAGTTACTTTTTTTATTACTGAGTGCGCAGACTATTAGAAGAATTAGCACAGTATCTATACACTTTATAAAGAAATATAAGTAATAGAGCTACCTAACGCACTATAGTTAGATATCTCTATAAACTTTATTCTAGGACTACTAGTTTTAAGAGACTCTATTACTAAAGTATTTTTTAACATAATTTTTATAGTAATGAATTAATTAATAAAATAAGCAGAGTACATTGCTTTTAATAAAAAATTTACAGCAGTATAGCTAGCACACATTATTAACAGCTAAATTATAAAACACTACAGCATACTAAGGTTAGTTATTAGTAATAGAGACAAGCTCTTTACCTTTTACTTTTAGACAATATTATTAGCTGCAATTAAAATAAAATAAAAGCTATCTATAGCATACTATCTATAAATAAACAAATAGACTAAATAAACAAATTATATAATAAAAGCTTATCTTAGAATATATATTAATTAACAGCAAGACAATTAGGTATTACTACTACTTATAGTAGAAAGGGCATATAATGATAAGATTTTAGAATTTATAGAATAAACAGTATTTTATATAATATATAGAAGATACTTAAATCTTTTTATATAAATATTTTTAAGCTAGGAAATAGAAGTAGCGGTTACTATAGTTAATTAGCTAATAATAGTATATAAGTTACTTAAAACAACACTTAAGAAAGCTTAACGCTAAAGCATTATATATATTAACTGAAAATCAAAAATAGCACCTTAGCTAGAAAAAAGAAATAAAGTATATTTACTTATAAAGAATCTTCGCACTAAACAACTTGATAAAAAACTTAATAATATTAAAGTTAGAGTATTTTTAATTCTAGACTAGAAGACACTAGTTACATATATACTTAACCTTCTACCTAATGCAAGAATCTATTTAAGATTCTATATTAATATATTAGAACTAGCAGACCTAGAAACACTATAACAAAAAACCTTTTACTTTGAAATAGAAAAAAGTAATATTTTTAGAGTTAAGAAGATCTTTATACACTAAGTAAAAAATAATAGCAAAAAATACTTAGTTAAATAGTTAGAATACCTATATAGCAAGACTATATAAAAACTAAATATAAACTTTATAAATTGTTGCTAACTACCTATATAGTACTATACAACTTACGTAGGGAGTTATTAAAAGTAGAATTATCTTCTAAATAGGTAGAAGAGAACGCGCTCTAATTTAACAACAGCGTGCTAGGCATTAAGCTACTTTCTAGATTACTAACTTTATAGTTAATATTCTTTGCAGCTTTTAAAGCTTCTATCTTTTTAATAAATTTTTCTAGCTTATTTATTAACTACTACTTATAACGCGCTAGCATGTTATACTGTTTTTAAAAACAATCTTTCTTTGCACATGCTACTAATAATACTTTAAGTATAACTATCTTTACTGTATTAGCTTTAAACTCCTACTACTCTAATTAAGCTAACTTTTAGTCTAACTGTATATAATCTAGTAATAGTATTTCTACTAAAACAAACTTTTTAACTTTATTTTTATAATAATTCTTATACGCTTTCTTTAATAAAAACATTTAACATAGTAGACTCTTCTTAAAACAATATTAATAAGCAACTATAGCAAGTTAACTAATACTATTTATGCAATTACTAAGTGCGTAATAATAAGTAGTACTACAGGAAACTATTAGGTTAGTTTATAAGAATAAAAACGTAGAAAGGGAGAATAGTGTTACAAACTCAAGAAGAGAGAAGGTATAGACTATGTATAAAGGATAGAGGCAAGAAGAAATTCTAGACTACTTAAATAAAGAGTAAGCCTTTGTATACTAATAGATAACGCTACCGTGCACTAAGCACGTAATTCTACAGGCCTTGACAGAAATCCTTTATAGGACAAGTTACATGTATCCTACAATGTACTACAAAATTCTACAACGTTTTACGCATAGGACAGCATAGGATTCTATAGAACAACATATAATTCTGTAGGACAGTATAATACTCTCTTAGTATATAGTAGTAGGCATTAAGCCTTTATAGCTTAGTGTGTTTAACTTTAAGTGTAATTTAAGGATTACTAAATTCTTAACCCCTCTGTGTTATTACATTGTTCTACTAAACGTGCTAACACAACCCTGTACTATTACATTAATGTACTAATCGTGCTAGTACAACCCTTGTCTATCGCACTCACTTATTCTAAGAGGACCAAAACAGATTATCTACGGACGATCTTCACAGCTAGCTAAGCCTTTAGATGCGTAACTTTAAGAAGTTTTTTATACTTTTTATACTTTACTTTTTCTTGTTCTTTTTTAGAAATAAATAGACTATACTTTGCCTTTATAAAGATATAACTAGCCTAACAGCTAGTTATAGTGTCTGCAAAGTAGTAAAAGTTTTTTACCTTACACTACTTACATTAAAAAGATATCTTTAGACTTAACTCTTTTACACAATTAGCATAAGCGTAAGATTTAGAAGTGAAGTTCTGTAGACAAGAACAGCAAGAAGACAGAACTCTAAGTATAGTTAAGAAAGCGTAGGGAGAAACAAGCGTATAATATAACAAGTATACTAAGACTTTACATATAGCTAGCAATTTAACAGGTAGCATAGGAAAATAATATTTTAGGGTATTAGAACAAAACACTGAAGAGGGGAGATAATATTATAAGTAATAAGTGGCTTCGGCCTTTTGAGACAAACTTTTGATGTAACCACACATTTTATAGACATCTTTTTAGTAAAAAAAGATTTATTGCTAACAACAGGTATCCGGGCTTATGCCCCCTTGTTTGGCATTGCCGGCACGCAATTAGTGTGTCGCTCTAGTGTCACAGGGTGCCGGTAGCAGGCGCTTCCCGACGCTCGCCGGCCGCCCTAGTCCCCCCTAGACTAGGCTAGATTACGCGAGTGCAGAGTTTTCTAGCGAAATCTAAGCCTACAACCCCTTATAAGCCGCCCTTACAACTAAATTATATAATAGAAGTTTATATTTGTATTACCCTATGTTAATACATTCTACTTTATACAATACAAACTTCAACCCTTGACTATTAGTAATACCGCAAATATAGTTATATCTTAAGCACGCAGCGCAGCTAACAACTTAGCGTCCTTAGGCTAGCCTAGGCCTGCTAACACATAACTATCTGCACCTACAGCTATAAAGACGTCTTTAACACTAATAATAACAAAAGGGATACTACCTACCTATAACAAGGTACTAGCAGAAGAAGCTCTGCTTTTTTAACAGCAGCTAGACCTAGAGGAACAACTTTTCTAGGAGGCAGAGCAACGCGCTAGAATTACTACACTATAAGCCTGCCGCGAAGCTCTTAAGGCCTCTATTGCTAACAGCAACTATAGTACTATTCTACTGTTAACAGTACTACTAGCCCTAGCCGTGCTAGCTAAGGGCAGTCTACCTACTATAAGACCTCTTAAGATTCTCTTACTTAAGTTTAACCTGCTAATACGCTTTAAGAGTAAAAATAAGGCCTAGCTAAATAGTTAAATAAGAGCTTGTAAATGGTTCTTCAAAAAAAACCTAGCTCTAATAAGCTTATCTACCTAAGTTAACTTCGCTATCTAATGGCTAGGCAACTACTAGCTAGACTACTAGAAGCAAACTGTTAGGGCTACCTTAGCGTATCGAAGGGCACCTACCCCTACCTAGAGCACTCTAAAGGCAGCTATGCTTAAGTTACTAAGCTAACTTTTTAAATACAAACAAGCAGCACAGAAGAAAATTAGAAATGCTAAATAATAGTACTACACCTTAACTAAACTACTTAACTACTTAAAGATGTAGTAGAAAGAGCTTAACACCAAAGCAGCCCTAGATAATACTAATAAGGACTATATCTATAACTTCTACTCTACACTAGACCTAAAGATACAAGAGCGCCTAGACAGTATTAAATAAAAGTAGTATAGCTTAGTAGCACTTAAAGCAAAGGCTAACTGATAGCACTAGGCACTAGGGCATACACTCTACGCGGGACAGGCCTAGACTAGTACAGATAACACTTAACAAGATTAGTTTCTCTTTAAACGTATACAATACAATAGCAACTAATATAGCCTGCCTGTATATAAAGTAAAACTATACGTACTATTTAAAAATAATATAAGCTTAGCCTTAGTGCCTTAGGCAAATGCAAAGATATAAGCTAAATTAAATATCATAACTGCTACTAGAAAAAGAACTATAAAAAGAATTACCTAACCATAACTAATAACAAGAAAAAATAAGTACGTCTTTAGGTTACCTACTTTTAAAACCTAAGAGATCTATATTATATTTAAAAAAGTTAATTGCTGCAGCTAGCAGCTAGCAAAAGACAAGACTAGAGGCATTAGAATTATTTCTAATAGCTGTAGAGGGAACTGTTCTAGGAGAATCTAGACCGCTCTGCGTCTACGCCGTCTTAGATAGTAGCGTAGAGGCTAACTTTATTAGCTAGACTGTAGCTAACAAGATGTAATACACGCTGTTCTAAAATAGCACTACTAAGTTTTATAGCCTAAACAGCTAGGAGCTAGTAGTGTCTAAGCAAGTTAGTATTCTATATATAATAACAGACAGCTATAATACAACTAGGGGCGGCTAGAGAGAATTTTACTTAGGCAACCTAGAAGGATTTAATATAATCCTTAGCATGCCCTAGAAATAACTAAAGTACTTTACCTTTAACTTTATAAAAAGTTAATCTAGTTTACAGATAACTACGCTAGTTATTAAAAGATTGCCTTAGAAACATCTGAATAATTTATAGCTACTATTTTTAACAGAGATGACTGCGGATTTCTGCTAGTAGTAGGCTAAGTAGGCTTAGACAACAATAACCTGCTACACTAGTACTAAGGTTAATAGGCTAAGGCTTTCTCTAAGGAAGACGCAGCTATTTTTGCTAAACATAGCTTACATAAAATGTATATTAAACTTAAAAAGGAAAAAAAGCCCCCACACAGCCCTTTCTACAGCCTATTAGCAACAAACGTTAAGAGGTTAAAAGAATATATTAATAAGCACTTTACAAAACGTTAGATAAAGCAGTTTACTTTAAAAGCTAGCGCACTTATTTTGTTTATTCAAATTAAGGATAAGTTACTTTAACTATATATAGACTACTAAGGCCTAAATACAATTACTATTAAAAATAGTTACTTACTACTTTTAATAGAAGAATGCCTTAACTAACTAGGATTAGCATTAATTTACACTAAACTAGACTTAAGGGACGTTTACTACTAGATAAGAATTAAGGAGGGAGACGAATTGAAAACAGTATTCTAGACAAGATACATCTACTTTAAATATATAATAATGCTTTTTAGCTTTACTAATGCCCTAGAAGTATTCTAGAACTATATTAATTTAATCTTATTAGACTTTCTAAACATCTACTACATGATCTACCTTAATAATATTCTAATCTATTCTTAAGACGAGGGGAACTACATTACCTAGGTATAAGAAGTATTCTTAAAGCTTATCTAGTACTAACTATACGCTAAACTATCTTAGTGCAAGTTCTATACCTAAAGAGTAAAGTACTCAAGGTTTATAGTAACCTCTTATAGTGTTAAGATTAAGTTAGACTATATCAATACTATTTAAGCCTAGCCTACACTAGCCTTAGTCTAAAACATCTAGATCTTTTTAGGTTTTGCTAACTACTACTAAAGGTTTATAGAAGGCTTCTTTAGGATAGCTGCCCCTCTCTACTAGTTTACTTAATAACTGCTAGACGCGAGCAAAGGCGGCTAACCATAGTGATAAAAAAAGTTATACCTAATTAAGCTAAAATCAGACGCTATTAAGGCGTTTAAAACCTTTAAAAAGAGGTTTACTATAGGTTTTGTTTTAGTGCACTTTAACTCTAGCCTTCTATACTAAGTAGAGACAGACGCTTTAGGATTTGCAATCTCTAGCGTCTTTAACTAGCCTAGGCTAGACTAGAATAGCAAAAATTTATAGCATCTAATTATATTTTATCTCTACAAGATAACTTTAGCTAAGCGCAATTCTAATACATATTATAAGAAGCTTGTTACTATTATTAAGGCTTTTAAACACTAAAAAGCACTACTTTAAAAGCGCTGCCTATAACATTACTTTGTATATAAACTACTACCACCTTTAAAGCTTTATGTCTACTAAGGTATTATTCTGTAGACAGGCTAGGTAGGCGGAATAGCTAGCGGCCTTCTACTTTACTATCGTCTACTGCTCTAGCTAGACTAACCTAGCTAATAGGCTGTCTAGAAGGCTTAACTACATAATAAGCAAAGACATAGCTAACAGCGCTAGCACTAATAAATACTTACTAGTAAAGCTATAGCGTAAACTGCGCCTAAAAGACGCAGATAACTCTAAGGAGAATACAGTTACACTAGGCAACTCTAGAAAGGTCTAGGTAACACTACTAGTAGGCGCTATAAGAACTGTTGTTCTAGGCTAGCTACTACTTTTACAAGAATAGACTAGGCTACTACACCTACTATAAGATGCTATTTAGAATAGCATGCTTAGTAATAAATACACGCAATTAGCAAAGAACGTGCAAACAATACTAGTTAATACTAGGCTAGCCTAGGCCGCCTGCTAGTAGGATAGACAAGACAGTACAGCCTAATACAAGAGCTGCCTATACGTACCAGGCACAGCCTAGGTACAAGTTCTATAGGCCTGCTACAATAACTTGCTAGTAGGCTACTTTAGCTTTACTTACACGCTTAACTTACTAACTAGAGAGTTCTAGTAGCCTTACATAAGGTAGATAGTAAAAAACTATTGCCTATTGTATATAACGTGCGTAAGGGTTAAACTAACTAAACACACGCGCTATAAAGAATTATAGTTACTGCCTATACTAGCTAATATCTAAGAGGACCTAGCAATAGACTTTATTACAGAACTTCTCTTTAGTATATTAGCTAGTTAAGAGTATAATAGTATCTTAGTAGTAGTTTATTGCCTCTCTAAAATAGTGCATTTTATACTCTCTAGAGAAGACCTAGACGCGCCTAGTCTAGCTAAGACTTTCTACTATAAGATAGTACGCCTTTACAGGCCACTAAAGTTAGTTGTAATAGACTAAGGCGTGCTATTCACCTCTGCATATTAGAGTACCTTCGCCTAGTGCCTAGGGACAAGAAGGCTACTATTAACCGCCTTCTACCCCTAGACTAACAAACAGATAGAGCGCATAAACTAGGCTCTTAAGTAGTACCTAAAAGCCTACATAAACTATAAATAAGATAATTAGGCAACTCTGCTAGCTAATATAGAATTTGCCTACAACAACTTAAAATATAACTTAATAAATATTACGCTTTTTAAGCTAGTATATAGACGCATAATACTATGCGCACTAAGGTTAATAGGGCTAGAGCTCTCTAGACTATCTAAACGCGTACTCTAAGACTAGAAGCTGCGTAAAGAGGTGCAAAAGATAGCCTAACAAAACTTAGCTAGAGCACAAGAATATTAATAGAAGGCGTATAATAAGAACTACAAGACTATGAAGTTTAAAGTAAGCAATATAGTTATACTAGACATACGTAATATCCGCACTAGTAGACTAAAGAAGAAGCTAGACTATAAGTACTAGGGACTCTAAGAGGTTATTAAAAGGATTAGCAAGCAGGCTTACAAGCTAGATCTGCCTAAGAACTATAGTATATACTTAATTTTCTATATTAGCCTGTTAAAGAGCGCGTCTAACACTAATCTAGTCTAGAGGAAGTATGGGGTACTCTATAAGATTACGCCTTAGGTTAGCGACAACATTTATAAGATTAACAAAATCTTAGAATAAAAGAGAGAAGGGGACTTATAGATGTACCTAGTAAGGTAGGCAAGATACCTAGACACTAATAACTAGTATCTCCTGTTAGAGGTAATTTTACTTAGCGCAATAAGAGCTTTTAAGAAAGCCTAGAGTATAAATAAAAAGTAATAATTATATTAAGGCAAGCCTAGAAAGCACTAAATTAGTATGAAATATACGTATTTATTTAGTAATAAGCTATGTAATTATATACCATAGTAGCAAACATTGGTAATTTGTAATTTAATATATGTTAAGTTTATACAAAAATTAAAACAGAAATTTAATAAGTATAATAGCTAAGGGACATTACTTAAGGCATAGTAGCAGAAGGTAGAAATTATAGTATATATTCTTATAGTTAAGGCTAATCTAGGCTAGTCTAGGCTAGCTAAGGTTTGCTAGACATATATAAAGTAAACTTAGTGTAACTAGCTTAGAACAAAGCCTAATAGGGTCTAATTTAGGCTAGTTAATACCTAAAGGGTATAGAACACCTTGCAATGCTAAACTAAAATACTAAACTATACTGATAGAACTTAAGCAAGACTCTAGATTGCTCTAAATTTAACTAAACTAGCCTAGGAGGCACTAGGGAAGGCTTTTCTAAACTCTCTTTACTTAGCCTTGCCAAGAGCAGCACGGGCAAAGAAGATTAGGTCTACTAAGCCTTTAACTTTGGCCTTTAATATCAAAACCTTCTTAGCTAAGTTAACTTTTACTTTCTTGCTCTAGATTACGTTAAAAAAGCCTAGGTAGAGGTAGGATGTAGATAACCTACGCGCTTCTTAGGAGTATTAAAGACGTTATTATTAGTTATAGTCTTAGAATAGCTTAACTTGCTCTTCTAAGAGGGCCTAAGTATCTTTATATTTATATAGTAGTGCTTACTAGAGTATAGAAAGGTCTTAGAGTTGTTAGCGTATTTTATAGTAGCACTGCCTAGATTAGTATAGATTAGTATAGACTTTACTAGGCTACTTACCTTAAGAACTTATTAACTTAGGCAACTACAGCCTCCTTAACTTAGGCCTTAGTAGTAGTAGGCATAGCGGACATGTTGTAAATAGGGGCATAGTTAAAAAGACTAAATTAAGCCTTAATAATTAGACTTTAGGTAAGCTAGCAGTCTTTTTAGTAGCGCTTGCTTACCTAAATTAGTATAGATTAGTATAGGCTATACTAACTAGCACTATATATACCTAATAATAGTCTTAACCTTTTCTAGCATAGTAGGTACACTATAGAATAAACTAGGCTTTATTAGCGTTAATCTAGTAGGCCCTAATAACAGCCTTGCGTGACTGGATAGGTATAGATTAGTATAGATTAGAGTAAACGCCTTTAAAGGTAAATATATACCTATAGGCTACGCTTGTTTTTAGCAAGATAACAGTAGGGCATAAGCTCTAACTAGTTATTAGCTATAATAGCAGAGTATAAGGTAGACATACACTAGACGTATATAATTTTATTAATAAAAGCTTTTTTATTAGCAGTCTTAACTATCTAGGTGCAGATAGACTATAGCGACATATTAAATGCCTAAAGACCCCTAGATTAGTATAGAGCGAGATTAATTAGGCAAAAATAGATATAAAAAGCAATTAAAACACTAGGTAGCGTAGAAAGAAAGTAGAATAAGCTTTGCGGCGCTAACATAGGCTTATAAGTATAGATAGTAGGTAGGCTAGGACTAGTAAGACCTAGTCTACTCTAATATAGGGCAATCTAGACCCTACTTATTCTAAAGAAATTTAAAAAATGCTTACTAAGTAATTAGTAAGAAGGAAGCAGTCTAGGTAGACAACATAAAGAGGAGATCTCTAATATCTACGCATAGGCTACATTTTAGCGCCCCTTAGTATAAAAAAGCTTAAACTACTTAATTTCTTAAAATTTCCTACTATCTTTCTGTTGCACCTTATGCAGAATGTACTTTTAGAGAGAAGAAAGACTTTGTTACAGGCTACTAGTAGCAGGCGCTTTCTAACGCTTGCTAGCCGCCTTAGACCCCCCTAGACTAGGCTAGATTACGCAAGTGCAAAGTTTTCTAGCGTAATTTAAGCTTATAACTCTTTATAAGCTGCTTTTATAACTAAATTTTATAATAAAAGTTTGCGTTTATATTATCTTATATTAATATATTTTACTTATTATATCTAGCATGTTTAGATAGAAACAAAGAAAAGTAAAATAAAAATGTAAATTACTTTCTAACTTAACGCGCCTTATTTTGCTTTTATTCTACTTATGCTGCTTATGCTGCCTACTTATGTTAAGGCTTTACTTCTAAGTACTTTTAGATAAATAAAAAAAGTAGTATTATTATTACTTTACTTTCTAACTTATAAATATAATAATAGAATACTTCCTTTTTTTTTTATTTATTACTATTTTAATATTATATAATAGCTAGCCTAACTAGTTAAAAGTTTCTTTACTTAGCCTATATACAACTAATAAAAAAAAATACTAAAGTAAAGTATTTTAAGTATATTACTAGTATTAGTAAGTACTTTATAAATTTTATATTTCTTTTACAACTAGCTAAGTTAAGGCTTAATATTTTTTTTATATAAAGATATTATAGATTTTAGAGTTATTAATAAAAAATATAATTATAAAGTTTTAAAAAAGCTAAGTTTATAAATACGTAATTAACTTAAGTATTTATATAATTAGCTTAAGGTCGTGGGTACCCACGCGTGGGTATAGGTTGGGTTGGGGTCGCACTGACCAGTGGTTGTGGTTGTGGTTGGGTCGCACAGACCAGTAGTTGTGGTTGTGGTTAGGTCGCACTGACTAGTGGTTGTGGTTGTAGTTAGGTCGCAATAACCAGTAGTTGTAGTTGTAGTTGGGTTGTGGTTACTAGTAATAAATAGCTGTGTTAAACAGGTAAGATTAAGAGAGGTAAGATTAGGAGAGGTAAGCTGAGTAAGCACTAATATAGTTCTCTTTTAATCTTATTTGTTTAACACAGCTATTTAACACTAGTAACCACAACCCAACCACAACTACAACTACAACCTAACCTATACCCACAGTCTGTGCGCGTAACCACAACCTAACTACTAGTTAGTGCGACCCAACCACAACCACAACCACTAGTCTATGCGACCCAACCACAACCACAACCACTAGTCAGTGCGACCCAACCACAACCACAACCCACGCTAATATAATTTAGCGTGGGTTGTGGTTTGGTTGTGGTTGGGTCAGCTTACGTCAGACCCCAACCACAACCCAACCTATACCCATTTACTAGCCTAGCTTAAGCTAAACTAGTTTAAAGGCTAAGTATACTATAAAAAAAGTTTTTATTTTTAAATAAAAGTTAAAGTTAAAAAAATACTTATTATAAAAGTTATATGCTATTATAGTATATTATATACAAATTGTTTATATAATATGCTATTTAAAAAGTAATAAGTAGTAAGTAAAAAGTAGCAGCTTTAGTATTATAAAGTATTAAAGGCTCCTGCTGCAGTACGTATATATTTTTTCCCTTCTCTATTATATTATATTATAATTCTATTGTAATTCTACTGTAATCTTATTATTAGCTATAGGCTAGCAATTACTGTTAAACATATTTTAACTAGTATTGTTTTTTAGTACCTTAGCAAATTTTTAACCTTAATTATTGCTTAGTAGTCTAAGCTTTTCTCTTAAAACTTATTTGCTAACAGTTTAAATCTTGTTAACTACACATAATCTTTTTTTCCAACTGTTGCGATTAATTAGTAGAGGGTAGCTACTTTTCAATTTTTTAGAACTCTATTTTAACTACAACAACAACTACCAGTTTTGACACCTTAAAAAAAAAGTAATAAGAAATTTTTATTCTTAACGAATAAATAAGGGTTTAGATATAACTAGCTAGTACGCTAAAAAGCAATAATCTGCGCAGGGCGCTAATTACGTAATTGCTATTCTGCTAAGGCTAGCTATCTAGAATGGCTGTGTATAGAGGGATAGTAACGCTATTCGTAAAGTTAGTACAAAGCTTCTTATAGTATCTAATAACTATTCTCAAATTCTTAGCTTAACTAGTCACCTTTCAGCAAAAATAGTTTTAAGGTTATAGTCTATATTTATTAGTTAGTTTATGATTGAGAAAAAGATACACCTTTAGTGCACCTAGACTATTAACATGCGTAGTGTATGTAGTGTACTAGCTAAAGTAGCCTTTTACAATCCTTGTCGTGATCTTAACATCTATAACACTAGACGCATTGAAGATGTCTTAACTACAGTTACATTCTAACCTCTGCACCAACTTGACTACTAGAGGGACTATCGCCACCAGCTTTTTTTCAACTAACGGAGGTAGCCGCTTAACAATAGTAAACTAGCTTCGTGATCTACTACTATAGCTTCTAGTATAGTAACTTAGTAAGGTCTAACTTTACTTAATATAAGCTATTAGTCTTTGTGTTACTAGAGGAGAAGAATAGTTCAGCATGATATTATTTATATACAATTTGTTTGTATATAAGTTGTTTGTATACAAGTTGTTTGTATGCAGTACTGTATAGTATAGAAAATGCTATAAGTAAGAAACAGCAGGCGGAGAGCTTTTATAAAGAAGTTTTACAGGCTCCTGCTGCAGTAAGGTAAGTGTCTTTACCCTCCTCCTCTATCTTTATCACAATCTTGTTGCTAGCTATAGGCTAGCAATTGCTGTTGAACACGTTTTAATTAGTATCATTTTTAGTACTTTTAGCAAAAACTTTAAAACCAATTTTTGCTTAGTAGTCTAAGCTTTTCTGCTCTAAGCGCTTAGCGTGTAGACTTTATCTACCTATTATTTTAATCTCGTTAACTACACACAATCTTTATTTTTTTTGACTTTTGCGACTAATTAGTAGAGCGTAGCTGCTTTTTACTTTCTTAGGAAACCCATTTTCACTACAACAACAACCACCACCATCAATAGCTTTCGAAAACAAATATTAAAAGTAATAAGAATAGTTATAATACTTTCAAAGTAGCTAACCAAAGACGCTTAAGCTAAGTTTTTCTGAGTATAAATTGCTTATACTTAAAAGAATAAGTTAAAGTATCAAGTGTGTGTAATGCAATAAGTAATACGGCTAAATAAAGATTTACGTAATAATGTTAAGTTAACTTGTACTACTATTTAATAGATTGTAGCGCAGCAGCTATATACTATTAGTATTAAACTATAATTAGAGACCATAATAACATACTACCTAGCTTAAAGTAGTATTTTTTCTAGAGCTCCAGACTTCGTAAGTCCTGTAGGTGCTTTTTAACTAGACTTTATATATAAACTTTTTATAGGCGCCTCACTACTAGTTAAAGATTACACCGTTTGCTTAGTATACGCTATTATTAAAGCTATAAAGTTGTTGAAGTTTGTAGTAAGTCTATAATATTATTGTCATATGATCATATCAGCAAGATGCGTAAATAAAGATAAGAAATTGCTATTTGAGTATAGTGTACCAAGGTGTGTTAGTAATAGCTAGTTAGGTAGTTAGGCGTGTCTAGATAATAAAAAATTATATTTAGTTAGCTTCAGTAGAAGCACATATACTACACTAGCTATGATATAATAATATGTTTAAATCTCTATCTAATATTAAACTACTACAGCTAAAATTAGCTAATTATACTTAATTCTTACGTCTATTGCGAAAAAAATCTCTAAGATTAAGCTAAGTAATAATCTTAAAACCCCTCTTCTGCGCTTTCTAATTTTAGTACTACTAGATTAAAAATATGATAAGTTAAAACAGCTTATAGGAGTCCTCCATATAGCTGTTAATTACAACTGTTGGAGTATTGACATGCGGATCACCCTGTTGATCAGGTGATCCTGGTAAGCTGTTCACGTGACGGCCCCGCTAGCGTCTATATAAACAGGCCAGATCGTTTTATGTCTCTTTAGTATTTATTGGACACTTTGTTGTAGCACTTAGTTCATTAATACACTTACTTTCCACTTAGGTAATTAAGCAATTGCTCCTTCTTAGCTTCTACAGTTATAAGCCTAGCTGCTTAATTGTAGTATTAATTCCTACTACGCAATTAGCAAGCTAGAAGGTTAACTATTTAATTATTAACTTACTCTCCTCTATTTTCTCCTACAGCACGGCTAGCAGATTGCTGCGGCTGCTGTACCTCTTACCTACTTAATTATACAATTAACCTTCTACCAATTAATCCTATAACCTACAGGCTACTATTATTATTAACATAGCTACTAACTAATTAATCCTACGCTTACTTTAATAATAATCTACGTCTTAATTGTACAAAGTTTTTTATTAAGATAGACCTTTTTAATACACTGCATGTTACCTTAGGGGTAATCCTTAGGGTTTATTTAGACTAGCTAACCTAGTTTGCTCTATTAAGACTGCACTACTTAGAGAAAGGTATCTAGAATTAAGTTAATCCTAATCTCCTAGACGTGCGCTTAATAAATTACTAGGAGCCTTAGTATTTTAAGTTGCCTAAAGATATTAAAGAGCCTGTTGCTCTACTATTTAACGCAAGCGCCTAATTACAAGAGGACTATAAAATTACTTAATGCAAATATAAAGCTTATATAATTAATACTAAGTATAAAAAGAATAATTATAACAAGCTAGTTAATAAGTATAAAGTATACATTACTTAACAGACAAAGAAAGTTGCTAAGATTACTAATATTAAAGACTAGATTAGTAAGACTATATATTTAGACTTAATGTTAAACGCTTTAATAAGTATAATTACTTAAAACTTTACTAGTTTTTAAGCTTTAGTAAAGATACTAAAGAAGAATCTTGCTTCTATAGATTAAAATACTTAGTATTTAATTAAGGCGCAATATAGATTCTACCTAAACAAGGCTTAGTAAGAATAAATAGGCTTTAAGCGTTAGTTTACTAAGTAGTAGATTTTATATTAATAAGCAACAATCTACTTACTCTCTAAAGTTATTAGGCTATTAGCAATTACTAATTTTTTAAACACCTTAGGCACTAAAATTACACTAGACTAGTTATGCGAAAAGCGTAATAAGCTGTTATAAGTAATAGCGCTTAGTAAAGCTTAATTAACTATTAATAATTTAAGAAAGAATTTTAGTGTTTTGTTATAAAATTAGTTAATTATTCTTTTAAAAGAAAGAGGACATGTAGTATTCTAAACTATATCTAAATTAAAAATAGCTTAATAATTATTAAATGTCTTATAGCTAAGTAAAAGTAGTAAGCAATTACACTTTTACTTTTGCAAGCTAAGCAAGTACTTCTAGACACTACGCAACTGCTTTTAACTTTAAACTATAGTTATAAGTTTAACGCCTACTAATAAGATACTAATTAAACTCATAAATAATAATTAAAAGAAGATTGTTAAACAATAGAACGGTAATAGATAAGTAGCGCTATACATCTAGATTAAGAAGGAAGGCTAGAAGGCTAGCACTAGTAGATTAGCTACTAACAAACTAAGTAGAGCGTACTGTAGCTTATTAGTTTTAGCACTAATTAACTTAAAGGACTTAATTAAAAAAAATTAGTCTAAACGTGTTTAGCGTAGCTTTTACCCCTTATGCGTTGTTCCTTTACATAATTATAGATAGAGAAGCAGCAGTCTACTTAGTTAATAGTATAAATTAACTAGTACTAGGCACCTATTGCGAATGCAACAAGGACAAGACTGTTAAGGTAAGCACTTAATCTATTTTAGTTGCTAGAATAAAAAACAAGCTGCTTAAGAACGTTTTACATAGCAAGGCTAGCTTTAAGATAGCTAATTTTTTATTTACTAATGTTAAGTTTGTACTAAGCTTCTACGTTAATATTGTCTCTAAAGCACAGCTTAAGTAAGCAGGCATTTAGTATTTAAGATATAATTATACTATAAAATTTAGAATAATTAAGAAGAATGTTGTCTTAATTAACTTAAATTGTTACTTTAATTTCTTATTTATTAAATATAAGCATCTCCCTTGTTATATTGCTTAACTACTACTAGTTAATGCTATAGTATAATTAAGGAAACCTTAGGTGTGCACTAGTAATAAGAATTTATAGCATTAACAATTAGAACACTTAGGATAATAAGCTATTAAAGCTCCAGTGTACTTAGCGCAGAATATTAAGATTACTAGAAAAAAGTTATTAGAATATAATTACTACGCAATAGCTTATGCCTTATAAGTAATTTTATAACAACTAAAACAAAAATTACTTTAACTTTTTTATTAAATTTTATAAAATTTGTTTAATTTTTTAACGAGTATACTGCTTAAGAAATAAGCACTAATTATTGAAGAAAACTACTTAGGCAAGCTGTACAATTATAATATCTAGTTAAAAATACTAAACAATATAATACTTTTAATTAAAGGCTTTACTGTGAGGATTAAGAGAAAATATTAGTAAGAAATTACAAAAATCTATTAGAATAACAACACTGCTACACTACATTAGAGAGGGCAACTAAAATATAAGTTATAGGCAATAAAGAAAGAGATTGTAATTAAAACGCTATTACTATATACTTATAAGCCTAATAGCTTAGCAGAGAGAGCTAGCTAAAAGCTTATTATAAAAACTACTAAAATACCTATAAGTACAAATTAACTAGCTAAGCTTTAGCTAGTAATTATAAATGCAGCAGCTTACTTGCATAAAATAAGCTCTTTTAAAATTTATAGCTACTAATTTCTAAACTTAGTACTTAAAGAATAGTTTAAGAAATATTTCTAATATAATTAACTACCTATAATTAGACGTTAGACTGCTAATCTACGCCTAGACTAGAGTAGAATTTATGCCTATAGCTGCCGAGCCTACCTATTAAATAGGGAGAAGGCAGGTAAGCGTAATTATTAAGAATTGGAATTTAATTCTTGCGGCTATATTAGTTACTTAGTTAGTTATTAAGCCTCTAACATATACTGTATACAAGTACTAACTCTTAATTAAGTAATTACTACTTGTAATATAACTTTTAATAAATAGTTATTTTACAAAAGAAATTGCAAGAAAAAGCTACTAAAAAATTAAGTAATTAAAATTATAAAAACTTTTTATAATAACAAGCTAGTTAATTTGAGAGAAGATATATAAGATCTCTTAGCCTTTTAGAGTAAAGTAAATTAAAATACGCAGCTAACTACTTAAAACCTTAAAAGTAATTTATTTACTTTCTTAAGTAGTAAAAAAAGCCAACTTACTAAAAAAGAGAGTAGATTAAAAGACGCTAAGCAAATAGAGCATAAAGCTAGTACATTATTAAGAATTTGCTTAGATTAGTAGCAAGATACTAGTCTTACTACCCTAGAACTTACTTCTAAACTAAAGACTTTAAAGAGTAATTATATAATTAATTGTAAAGTATTTAATAGTTAAACAGTAGTGCGCTTGCTTAGAGAAGCTAATCTATTAATATCTAAAAGTAAGAAGCTTTTTTTGTATAAGCCTAATAGCTTATTACTAGTTTAACAGTCTAAGCCTAAAGACTTTAACTTGCTAGCTAATTGTAATAAGACCTTTGCTTAAAGTAAGTAAGTTATAAATAGTAGATTATCTTATAGTTTAAGATCTTAAGTTTTAGATAGTAAATAAGGTAAGTAATTACAAGCTTAACCTCTACTTACAAGATATAGTGCTAGAATTGCTAGCAAAAGCCTAGATTAGCTTACAAATTATTATCTTTTACTATACAAGCTAGGCAGCAGGCGTAAGCGTAAAGACGCAACCTAAAATATTAATAATTAACTAAAAAGTAAAAGTATAAGTAGTATTAATATATTAATTGCAAATTATAACAATTTATTATTGATTAATTTTTATAATACTTACCTGCTAGGTTTGTAAGCAACTTAGAAAAACTAAGCAAGCTATAAGACTCTTTATTATATAGTTATAGTAGCTTTGCTTACTAAGCATAAATTAAATGTAAAAAATGCTTAACTGTATTGCAACAATCTACCTGAACTACTAAAATTATAAAAGTAATTATTTTATTATCTTATAAAGGCCTTGTTAAAATAGCCTGCAGGAAAGAGATTAATTAGTTAAGTAAAAACAAGACTTAGACTAAAATATTAAAAGAAGAAGTAGATAATCAACTAATACTTAAAAAGTAAGTTAAGACTTATAAGTTTAATTAGAGCAGCTTATTTCTTAAATACAAGGCGCAGATTATAATAAAAAGTAATTTCTAAGAGAAGGACTTTATTAATTTAATTTATACTACTACGTTAACAGCTAAGTCCTTTAAATAAGTAATAGCTATTGCTACTAAAACTAACTTAGAAATTAAGCAATATAATATTGTAGAAGTATTCTTTAATACGTTAATTATAGTAGACAACTTAGTAATTTATAAGATACTAAATAGCTTTAAAAAGGCTAGAAAGTGTACATAGCTTAACTACGCACTTTATAGATTGTAAGACTTACTACTATTATATTATAAAGAGTTTTTAGAATTAATAAGGGAAATTAGACTAATTGCCTTACTAAAGAAGCTTTACCTGTTTTTAAATTAAGAAAGGAGAATCCTAGTTTTATTTTATATAAATAACATCCTATAGCTTTTTGCAAAGGATTATAAGTAGAAGGGTATTAGATCTTTAGTTAAAGATTATAAATAAGTATAAGATCCTAGAACAAAAGTTAGTTAAATAGTTTTTTAGTATCTAGGTAATTAGAAATTATAAAAAGCGAATAATTACGCTTGTGCATAATATATATATTAACAAAATTATAAGTTAGTTTAAGCTAGAAAATAGTAGCTTTCTAAAGACTCTACTGCTGTTAGAGGAGCTAATTAAAAACACTAGCAAAGCAACTAAGCAAGAGATTAAGGCCTACTAAGAAAGAGTTAAATTAGTACTATACACAGCTATAATGCTTTAACTAAATATTGCTTACTTAATCTTAAAGCTCTTACACTTTCTTATAAGCTTTAGTAATTAATATATAAAAGCTGTTAAACAGGTAATTATATACCTTTATTAGACAAGATAGGATGCGATCTAATATAGGAACTACAATAGCCTAGACTTAATTATTGCAGGCAATACTTTTTTTATAGATAATTAGGAAACTTATATAATGTCCTATAAATATATAGCTATTCTATAAAGTAGTTTAATATTTTAGAAAGCGGCTTAGCAGACTACAGTAACTACATTAATTACTAAGACTAAGCTATTTACTTTTAAATAAACTACCAAAAAGGCTATAGCTCTTAACCGCTTTTTTTGCAAGCTGTCTTTTAATTTAAAAAAAGTTTAAATAGTCTAGTATAACAATCAACAATTAATTAGGCTAGTAGTTAGATAAAATAAGTAGATTAGCACTTATTTAAGATATGTAAATATATAAAACATATAGCTACAGCAGGAATATGCTAAAGAATTATTTTAAGTTAAGAACCTAGAAATAGCAATTATGCCAGCTAATAGACTAACTAAGTTGCTTACTTAATAATAGTTTAAGAAGTTTAAGTAGTTATTTAACTTTTAGCAAGTTAAGTACTTAATTAAAAATAATAATAATTAATAAGCAAAGGATTTATATTGAGTAGTAATATTTATATACTAAGCTAAGTTTTCCCTTAATTGCTTAGAAAGAGTAGAAGATTAAAAGCTAAACTAACTAAAAACTAAAAACTAGAACTAAAAATAAGCTTACTAGTAAGTATTAGAATTATTATACTTACTAGACTTTATTAGTAAGTCTTACTTAGCCTTTTAAGCTTTAGTAAGCTTAAGCGCGTTACTTGCTTTCCTAGCTTAGATAGCTAGGGTCTATAGGCAAGTAGCATAAAGACGCAGATCTAATCTATTACTTTTATATATAGAATAATAAGATAATTATTAGCTTACTCTAGCGTACTTATGCCTATATAATTAAGTTATATAGCAATTAGGGCAATAATTAAGAACGTAATAATATAGAGTAGAAAAAGGTATTATTTTATAATTATGCTATTCTTAAATTCTTAATTAACGCAGAAGATACTACTATTACTACTATAGCTAAAGCTGTTGTTGCTACAGCTGTTGTAAATTATAAGCTAGCTATTAAACAAGCTACACTGCAGGTTAACTAGAGATATATACAGTATTATAAGGCTTATATTTTTAATTAAAAGCGCTTACTAGAGCAGGAGCAGGTAGCAGGAGCTAAGCAGCAGAACTACAAGACAATATCTTTTAAGCGCGGCAATCTTTAACTAGAGGCTTCTGCGCAGAAGGCTTTCTAGTAGACATAATACTGCTATTAATCTCTTTATAGTAAGCAATAATGTTGCTAAGCAGCTTATACTTGTTAACCTAGTACTTATTATTATTCTATCCCTAAAAACTAGTTAGTAGTCTAAGCAAGAAGCTTAAATAATTAAAGACTTACATTTTTATTTTTATACATAGCTATAAAATAATTAGCAAGATTGTTGTTGATAGTATAGCATATATAAAATAAGTAACTGCTACAGCAAGTGCTACCCTAACTACTAGTCTAAACTTAATTAAAGCAGCGCTTAGCGTATAAACTATTAAGTAATTTCTTTATACAGCGCTTATATAGAAGAACGTAAAAATATAATAAATTAGCAGCAATTTTTAAAAAGCTTATAGACGCCTTTTTTTAAGTAGAGAGAGACGCGTTATGCTTTGCAGACAGCTTAATAAGCATATGTAAGCTATTACTATTGTTGTGTTACTATTTTCTAGACGTTGCTTAAGTAGTAATCTACTTTAACTCTTAAATAAGCTCTTACACAGTCTTGCCCTTACGCTAGCTTAATCTCTTAGTTAGGCCTTTAATTTAATTAAAAATTAAATAAAGGCTTAACAGCAAACTTGATTTAATAAGTAAGTTAATTAATTTTTAAGCTAAGTTACTAGAAGTCTTAAGGTGCGCGTATAGATTAAAGAGCAGAAGTAATAAACTTTTATTATTTTAAAAATTAGCTACTTACTAAATTTTAGTATTAAATAGGCTTTAACGCGCGTAGTACTTATATTTAGCACTATTTTTATATTATTAGCGCAGGCTTTCTAAGCAACAATTACGCTTTGAATAATAGCTTTTTAAGTAACACTTACGCTTGTTGCTATTAAAGGCAGACTACACTGAAAAAATTAGCAGCTAATTAGTAAGAGAATAGTAAGATAATAAGGCTTACTATGTTAATAGTAATAGAAATGCGTTAAAAATTAAGAAGACTTAGTAATTAATATTGTAGTACGGCTAAAGGTTTTAGAGGAGTAGTAGACGTAATTAGTATTTATATTAATTGCGCAGAAACTAATTATGCAATATTTAAAGTCTATCTAATATTTTAATATTATAATAGAACTAAGCAGCTTGCTTAATTAAAACAACATTACAATATCACCACAGAGATAAAAAATTAGGCTGTAGGACTAAGATTATAAAAAGATCTCTTAATTAACAACGTTAATCTAGTAAGGATTTACTCCTTGCTTACAGCTTAGATTAAAAAATGCTCACTAACCTAGGGGGTGTGTTAGAGTATTGACATGCGGATCACCCTGTTAATCAGGTGATCCTAGTAAGCTGTTCACGTGACGGGCCCGCTAGCGTCTATATAAACAGGCTAGATTGTCTTATGTCTTTTTAGTAGTTATTGGACACTTTGTTGTAGCACTTAGTTGATCAATACACTCACTTTCCACTCAGATGATTAAGCAATTGCTCCTTCTCAGCTTCTACAACAACGCATACTTATTTATTATAATTTAAAAATGAAAAAACGAAGAATTCGTAATATACTTGCGTAATGCGGCTAAAATTAGTTGAAAAGAAGTTGCTATCTAGATTTAAAAGTCATATTTAGGAAGTTATTAGGCTTTAGTTTCTAAGCTAATATATAAAGAATTTAAGCAGCTTAATTTAGTCTTGAAATAAAGACCTTGTAAAACGTATACGTAGCTAATTGCGCTGCTATATAATAATTAAAATAAGAAACAGAAAACAAAGAAATGCATTAAAATCTAAGTACAAAGAGGCACAGAGGAATATAAAAAGCAGCGCTAGAAGTGCTTACCTAAAGGTAATATACAGTGGGGTGACAAAAAAAAAAGAACTCAAAAAAGTTATAGTTTTCAAAGCTTTATATTTCTATAACTAGAAGGGCTATACTAAAAGAAGTAAGTGATTTGGAAAGTCAAGAACCTCCTCTTCAAGATAGGTTGCTTAGTAAGCTGCTTAGTTAGCACAACTGCGCCTGTAATCTCGCTTAAAATATAATGAAAAAAAAGCAAAAAAAAGATTTCGGCATATCTTTTTTGTGAACGTGTAAAAAGGGCTGAAAAATAGATTAGTCTAATTAGCTTACGGAAGCATGATGTGAGCAAATTTTAGAGTAATATTTCTTATTCCCTTATAGTTTAATAAAAGGATAGAAAAAATAGGGGTTGCTTACGTAAGCACTAATTACGTAATAACTTAAGAAAATATAGTATATTTACTTCTTTTGTTTATCCTAACTTTCTATTTTTCTTTTATCTCTTCTATGGCTAGCAATCTCTCTCAATTTAAACAACAAGTTTATACTTTATATTTACACAACAAATCTATCTCCTCTATTAGTAATATACTAGAAAAGCCTTCTAAAACTATTTACAATACTCTTTATTAAATTAAATAAAAAAAGAACGCTTCTTTACGCTCTAAACAAGGTCGTCCTTCTAAGATCTTAAAAAAAGCAAAAAGAGTGCTTAATAGAGACCTTACAAGAAGCCCTAAAAAGACAAATTAACGTCTTTTAAAAAAAAATTGTATAAATCTTTTAATTAGAAGCGTAAAACGCTTTCTAAAAAAGTAGAACTATTCTATTTATATTTCCTAAAAAAAGACGCCTTTAGACACTAAAAAAGCTTATAATTGTTATATTTACGCTAAGCAAATACTTAAAAACATTAAAAATATAAACTTTTATAAAGTTTTATCCTTAAATAAGTCTGCTATTAAGCGGAAGCACAGTGCTAGGACAGAATACTATTAAACAAAGCACAATAATAGAATAAGAAAGAAAATTATTTCTACAACAAGTATAAGTAAGTTCTAAGAAACTCCAATTATTAAATAATAAACTATATTGTATCTTTAATATTTTTTTTATTTTAATCTTTTTTTAGAATACTTACTAATATAGTTATAGGTCAGGATATTTCTATTTAAGTTTAGGGTGCAATTTAGATAGGTAGAAGATCTAAACAAGTAGTAATTAAATGCTCTTTAATTACTACTCCTTTTAGGAATTTAGACTATATTAAAAAGATCCTAATTCCTATAGTAAAACCTGCGATAAAAAAAAGTAAGTTATATATACTTTATTTTTCTATTTAGAGGCTTATTACTCTATCTTTAAATTATAAAGTTGGAGTCTTTTTCTATCTATTTAAGCACCTTACTAACTTCTATATAGGCTAGAAGTTTTAGCAAAATAACGCTAAGATTTATAAAACTCTAAAAGTTTTATCTTAGTTTTCTAGGAATAAGATATTACTTTTTAAGCATCTTGCCTATAGTCCTAATCTAAATCCTATAGAAAACGTGTAGTCTTTGCTAAAAAACGCTTTAGCTAAAAGGCCTATTACTTCTTTAGGTATAGGAAATAATAAGAGAAGTATAGCAGCCTTCAAAGCTACTATAAAGGAGGAATAGGATTAACTACCTCAAAAGGCGATTAATAATTGTATTCTATTATTACTTAGGCGTTATTTGCAAGTAAAAGAAGCTAAAGACTAGTACACTAAGTATTAGTACGCTATTGTAGTTATTTATTATGGAAAAACTTAAAAAACAAGCTCTCTATTATTACTTAACAGTTTATTTTACAATTACCTTTTAACTGTTACTAGAATAAGATTAGCTTATACTATTTATTATATGTAAATTATAGCGATTCTTACACATTTAAAAAAAAGTTATACTGTAATATATTCTTAAGTTTTTGAACCTGTATTTTCACTACGAAGATTGAGAGCAATCATGCTGACTATGCAACTTACTAAGCAGCCTATCCTAAAGAAGAGGTTTTTGGCTTTCCAAATCACTAATTTTTTCTAGTATAGCCCTTGTAGTTATTAAAATATAAAGCTTTAAAAATAATAACTTTTTGGATTTTTTTATTTTTTTGTCACCCCTCTGTAATACTTAGAAAAGTAGTAATTTAATATAGTTATTTATTAAAGAGCTCTACTTAAATATATATATAGGTAGGCGGATACAGACTGGGCTAGCAAATGGGTTAGGGTTACCTATACTTAGGTTGTGGTTGGGTTGGGGTCGCACAGACCAGTAGTTGTAGTTAGGTTAGGGTCGTATAAACTAGGTGGTAAGGTTAGGTTGTGGTCGTATTGACTAGGTGGTAGGGTTAAGTTAGGGTCGCACAGACGTCTAGTTGTAGTTAAGTTAGAGTAGTTAAAGCTTACAGTGTGTTAGGTTATGAGTTAAGTTAGAGTCAGGATAGGGTTAGGGTTAAGTTATAAAATCAATTACTAGTTATTTATAAAATTTTTAAAAAACACTGAAAAACAACATATTTGTGATCAAAGATTTTTTTTTACTATAGTTAACTATTATAGCTTATTATTCCAGTTGCGTTTAATGCGCTGCTACTTTTATAGATAAGGTAGAAAGTCTTTGTCTGTAAGCTTGTGTTCTACTGTTTCTTCCTCTAGACTAAGTAGACTGGCTCTAGGCGCTAGGAGCTTAAGTAGATTATTAATCTTGTTATAAAGATGGAACGGCTAAGTAGCTTAATTTCCAACATTACTTACCTATAATAAAGTATATGTTAACAGCGTTTAGTTTATAAATATAAGAAAAGCTATAATAAATTACTGTAATTGCTAACGTATAGCATACAAATGTCTAATCTACAACATTAGTACTATACTAGCTATAAGCTATTAGTAGACGCATATACAACTAAATTGAAATTAACTTTTTACTTTACCTATATACTATGCTATTGGCATTTTAATAAGACTTTATTAGTTCAAAGTACGTTATAATAAATGTAGTATAGTTTTTGAATTATATATTATTTTTCAATTGTATCAATTGTGTTAACTAGCTGCAATAAGCGCTAGCCAATACTAATTACCTATTGTAAAGTTAATACTATAATTAATCTAAAAAGCCTTTGAAGTCTGTAGAGTTGCTAGAATTTGAATTTTTATTCTTATCTTTATTCTTAACTTTAGCTTATAGATCCTGCTACTACTCTTTAGTCTTATACTTATCTTTAAATCATTTATAGTACGCATTGGTATTAGAACTATTATTAACTTCTTTCTTGCATTTATTGCTATTGTGTTTTCTAATATACAGCTTGTCGTTAAGTAAAATAGTATTGTTGCTAAGTCCTAAGGACTTGTGCACCAGTAGAGGCTTAAATAGTCTATATTAGTTAGTAAGTTAATATATTAAGAAGATGTGTTAAGACTAACTTCTAATCATTATTTATATCATTTATTAAGTTCTCTAAACTTATTTCTTCAAAAAGTCTTACTATTTCTTTTTAGCCTGTTTGCTTTTAGAAGTATTAGTGCAAATCTTTGGAATTTTATCATTATAAGTATAACGCATAATCTTTTAAGAACACTAGTTACACTACTAGAGCTATAGATCTAAGTATGTATGCGACTTTAGCTATTATTGCTTAAGATTTTTATTGCCTGTGGCACTTTTTCTATGATCCTTGCGTGCTGCTTTATATTAACTTCTTAATATACGTCTTTTTATCATTTATGAATTTTATCAAGAGTTGTCTCTAGCTACTTACCTATATATACATAACTCTATGATTAATAAATATGTTAACTAATTACTTTTCTAGGCGTTGTAAAGCTTCTGGTTAAGCACTTCTTACGCTGTCTTTATTATTATTTTATACTTCTTCTTATACTGGCATCTTTGTATTATTCATTGATTTCTTTTTTTTCTTTAATTTGTACATAGAGAGGGGTGACAAAATAAAAGATGCTAAAAAGGTTATTATTTTTAAAGCTTTACATTTCCATAACTAGAAAAGCTATACCTAAAAAGGTTAGTTATTTGGAGAGCCAAGAACTTCTTCTTTTAGATAGGTGGCTTAGTAAGCTGCTTAGTTAGCATGGTTGCGCCTGCAATCTTGCCCAAAATATAAGGAAAAAAAATTAAAAGTAAATTTTGGTATAACTTTTTTTTGAACGTGTAAAAACTGCTATAGAATATATGTATCAAATAACACTAGTCATTCTCGCTAGTGTGTTGGTTTTGAGGTAATTGCTAATATAACCATTAAGTAATCATAAAAAGCTTATCAATACGTTTTTTCCTAATATTAAATTAGAATAACTTACTGATACCTAATGCGCTAAATGAGTAATTATATAAAAGTCAAGAAATACTTTAGTTCTAAAATACCATAACTATACAATACTTTCAATAAAGATATACTTACTTATACTATTAGCTAATTATTATGTTCAATACTACATTATTTTAGTAATATAACAATACTTAATATTAAACTTATATTAATATTAAACTTATTTTAAGTCTAGATTTTCAAGTTTTATAATTTCTTCCTTAGTATATAAATAAAAATTATACCCTTTTCTTAGAGTTTAAACAAAACTTTTACTAATAAGTATAACTATAACTGATTTTTTCTCTTTAAGTATTATAGTAGGTTTGATATTAGAAATTTTATATCGCTTTATTTTATAAGCTATTAACTTTATTTTACAGACTTTTACAAAGAGATTTTATAAAGTATTTTTTAACCTTTTTAAAAATCTTTGTAAGATAGCTTAATTTAAGCTTTAGAGTAAATAAAGAGCATTAGTTACAATTTTTCTAAGCATTCTTAGCATATTACTAAAATGGGAAATAGGCTGATTTTATTTATAAACGAAATCAGCTTGGTTATTGAGATAATAGTAACTATAGGCTACAAGAACTATACTCTAAGGAAATTAAGTTAAAATAATCTAGACTAGCTTATATACTATAAAATTACTAAGCTATTACCTGATTAGCGTTTACTTATGTAACGCTTATTTATTTTGCCCTTAAATTAGACTCTTAGTAAATAAGATATAAACCTTCAAAGTTAGTTTACATTATGCTTACGTAAGCTTATTGAATATAATTCTTAAGTAAAGATTTTCACATGTTCAGAAAAAAGTTCTATCAAAATCTACTTTTACTTTCTTTTTTCTTATATTTTGGGTGAGATTGCAGGCGCAACCATGCTGACTAAGCAGCTTACTAAGCCACCTATCTTAAAGAAGAAGTTCTTGGCTCTCCAAATAACTAACTTTTTTAGGTATAGACCTTCTAGTTATAGAAATAGAAAGCTTTAAAAATAACAACCTTTTTATTATCTTTTTTTTTGTCACCCCTCTGTAAATAATATAGCCTATACTTTTATAAAAAAAAAATCTAGAAGAAACCTTGCAGATGCATATAACGCAGCAGAAAAATTACATAGACAGAACCTGTGCATAAGAATTTAACTAGCTCTTATAGCATACGTGCCTTAATATTAAATATAAACTATACATAGTTACTAAGAAGTTCTACAAATTTAATATATAGTTTTTTTTAAACAAACGCCTAAGACATCTAGAACTGCTAGAGAGATTAACGCAGTAAATCTCCTAAGCCTCCTTAACCTACTAGTAAAGCTTAATAGACATTAAATAATAGTATTAGTAGATTCTAGCTCCTAAGCTAACTTTGTTTCCTCTTAAGTAGTGCAAGTAGTAGGCCTATAAATACTAAAAAAATAAGAACTTTACTTACTATATATAGCTAATAGTTAGCCTATGCTAGGCAAGATGACTGTTATACATAAGGTTAACAGTGTAACACTTAGTATTTAGGAACATAAAGAAAACTTAGACCTAGATGTCTTTAGACTAGCTACTTACAACATTATATTAGAAATTCCTTAGTTATAAGAACATTACCTGTAAGTTAACTAGAAGTTAGAGAAGTTCTTATTTAAGTGCTGTAGACTAGACGCAACTATAAGCTAGCCTACACATCTAATAACTATAATAGTAGATAAAAGAAAGATTTATAATATTGCTAAGAGACAGTAAACCTTAACTAAGAAGAGCCTTACAATATAAGAGTTTAACTTAATAAATACTAAAAGGGCACTCTTAAGTTATAAAGTTAGAGTTTTAAAGTAATACGTAACTTTAAATATCTTAAAAATGTATAAATAATTTAAGCACTTTTTTATAGAAGTAGTAAATAGCAAAGCTTTACTAAGACATTAACTTTAGGACTATAAGATTATTTAATAAAAAAGAAAGACTCTACTTTTTAGGCTAATATATTTATTACTAAAGACAGAAGTTAAAACATTAAAAAACAAGCTAAATAAATATTTAAAGAAAGAATATATTAGACTTTTTTTATTACTAGTAAAATTTCCTATACTTATTATACTAAAGAAGAATAGACTACTAAAGATGTGCGTTAACTACTAAAGACTTAACAACATTATAGTAAAAAATTAATACCTACTACTAAGTATTATAGAGCTCTAAGATTAATTATCTTACGCTAAGGTCTTTACAGCATTAGACTTCTAAGATAGATACTCCTTAATTAGGATTAAAAAAGGTAAAGAAAAAAAGATAGTGTTCTAAACACAATATAGACACTATTAATATACTATTATACTGTTTAAGCTTATAAACGCTCTAGCAACATTTTAAGAACTATTTAATAATATATTAAAAGTATATTTACATATATTTATTATGGTATATTTAAATAATATTTTTATCTACTCTAAGAACTTAAAGATTAAATAGAACATGTCTGTACAGTACTAAAGTGCCTAGACTATTTTAACCTTTAACTTAAACTAGAGAAATACAAATTCTATAAAGATAAAGTTACTTTCTTTAAATATATAGTAGAAGTATAAGAAGTACAAAGAAGCAAAAAGAATATATAAGTAGTTAAGAAATAGCAAACATCTAAAACAGTTAAGAATATATAATCTTTCTTATAATTTTAAAACTTTAATTAATAGTTTATTAGAGATTTTTTCAAAATTGCTATTTTACTAACTAAACTTATAAAGAAAGACACCCTGTTTAAGTAGAGTAAGAAAGCTAAAGATACTTTCTAACAACTTAAAAATACTAGTATAGAACTATTATACTTCTGCATATTCTAAGTAGGACAACTATCGTCTTTAAAACCAACGCCTTAGACCTTGTACTAAGTAGATACGCTAGTCAAAAGTATAAAGGCAAATAGTACTTTATTACCTACTACTCTTACAAATTCTTAGGACTAGAGGAGAATTACAACGTCTATAATAAGGAATTACTAGCTATTGTTGCGTGCTTTAAATATTCAAGACTATACGCTAAAAGCTACTTAAAACTTACAATATTTATAGATTATAAGAGCTTAGTTAACTTTGCAACTACTAAAGTACTTAACTAATAATAAGTTTAATAGTTAAAAGAACCTAGATAGTATAAGTTTAAGATTGTGTATACACTTAAAAAAGAAAACAGTAGAGTAGATGCTTTTAGCTACTAACACAATATTGTAGAAACTAAGTTAGTTACTAATTCTATACTACTTAAGTTTAGCAAAGATAAATTACTAAAACTAGCAAAGATGCTAAACTAGATTATAAAATTTCCTAGCTAAGTACTAGAGAAATTCCAAAAAGCAATTATTTAATAACATTTTAAAAACTTTGTACACAGTTATTCTAGTATTGCAAGAACTATAAAACTTATTAATTAAAACTATATGTTTTTAAATATAAAGAATAAAATTACTTCTTTTATTGCTAAATGCGTAGACTATTAGAAGAACAAACACAGTACCTACGCACTTTATAAAGAAATATAAGCAATAGAGCTGCCTAACGCACTATAGTTAGATATCTCTATAGACTTTGTTATAGGCTTACTAGTCTTAAAAGACCTTGTTACTAAAGTATCTTACAACGCAGTTCTTGTAGTAGTTAATTAATTTATAAAATAAGCTAAGTACATAACCTTTAGAAAAGATTTTACAGCAGTACAGCTTACACACATCATTAACAATTAAAATATTAGACACTACAGCATACTAAATTTAATAATTAGTAATAAAGACAAGCTCTTTGCCTTAAAGTTTTAGACAATACTGTTAGCTATAATTAAAATAAAATAAAAGCTATCTATAGCTTACTATCTGCAGATAAACAGACAAACTAAGGATACAAACTATATAATAAAAGCCTATCTTAGAATATACATTAACTATTAATAGAATAATTAGGTGTTGTTACTACTTATAGCACAAATAGCGTACAATAACAAGTTTTTAAAGTTTATAAGATAGACTTTATTCTACGCAAATTATAGACGATACCTAAATCTCTTTATACGTATATTTCTAAGCTAGAAAGTAGAAGCAGCTATTGCTACAGCTAATAAGCTTAAGATAGTACACAAGTTACTCAAAATAACACTTAAAAGAGCTTAACGCTAAAGTATTTTATATATTAATAAAAAACAAAAAGTAGCACTTTAGCTAGAAAAGAGAGATAGAGTTTATTTGCTTATAAAGAATCTCTGTACTAAACAACTTAACAAAGGGCTTAACAGTATTAAGGTTAGACTATTTTTAATTCTAGACTAGAAGAGACTAGTTATGTATACACTTAACCTTTTATCTAATATAGAAATTTACTTAAGATTCTACGTTAATATATTAAAACTAGCAAATCTAGAGACGCTACTCTAGAAAACCTTCTAGTGTAAAATAAAAGAAGAACATAAATTTAAAATTAAGAGAACTCTTACACACTAAGTATAAAACAATAGAAAAGAATATTTAATTAAATAGTTAGGCTACCTAAATAGTGACAACACATAGGAACTAGATACAAACTTAACAAACTGCTAACAAATATTATAAAAATACTACAGCTAGGCTAGGAATTAAACTAAGAATGTTAGATACACGTACTAGCAAAAATTATAACTTACTATAATATTACTACTACGCTACTGTATTGCAACATTAGAGTAGCAGAAATAAAACAAGACAACATACCTTATAAACTACTACTAGCCTTAGGCACAGCACTACTACTACCTAGTAAAGCTACCGCATTATCTAGGTTACCTAGAGTAGACTACATTATTAGCAAGTACGCAATACTATTAGCTGCTGTAGGACAATCTAAAGACTCTGCATTAATGTCCTTACTTTCTACTTCTAACTTTAACATAAGGTAAAGCGCTTTTCTTTATATATACCTAATAGCCTGCGCTAGTATTTCTTTATAACGTAATAAACGCGTAATCATTTTAAATAATAATTTTTAATTTATATCTACTTTTACTTAATACTCTTTACAAGTTTTGTTTAAAAAGGCCTAAAACATGTTTACATATACTTAGCCTAAACGCGTGTATTCTGCATATTTTAGAGAGGAATTTAGCATAATATAACAAGGCTAGTTATTAATAAAACACTTATTGCAAGCAAAGTTAGAAACAAAATTAGTATTAAGAATTTCTTAGGCAAGATAGATCTATCGTCTATAAGAGTTAAATAGTATAGTAAATCTTAAAGCTTATAACAACGCGTAAGGTAACCTTGCTTATAAGCTAAGTAACCTATAAAGTTAGGTAATCTAAGGACAGATTTTAAGAAAGGAAGAATAGTGTTACAACCTAGCTACAAACTAAGTCTTATAGAGAACTATTAGAACTAGCTAATAAGGAACTAGACAACTACCTTGTAAGAACAACACAGCAAGTAGTTACGTAACGAATTACTCTGCTAAAGACTATTGCTAGGAGGTAACGCACACTATTGCTAGGAGCAATCACGACTACCGCGACTATCGCTAGGAGCAATTACAACTACCGCAACTATTGCTTAGTATATAGCTTAGGCACTAAACCTTTATAGCTTAGTGTGTTCAACTTTGTACAAGACTCTAGTATTTAATCTAAAGATTATACTTAATTTCTTAAACTCTCGTGATATTATATCAATCTACTAATCGTGCTATCACACCCCCTGTCTATTGTACTTACTTATTCTCTGAGAACCAACTCTTAGATCCTCTTAGGACGATCTTCACAGTTTACTTTTTAGCTATAATATTTTAGTTAAAACTAACTTATTCTATTTGTTTTAGGGAGTAGTATAGCTTAAAATCCCAAAGTATGTGTTCTATAATGCTATATATAATGCAGAGTGTTTATTTCGAAGTTTTTTAAATATACTATACGTGTTTCATAAAGCGATCCCTTTTTAGTATTAGTAATAAAAGAAATATTATTATTTCTACTAAACAATCTAGCATTAGTTACTTATGTAAAAGAGTACGTATATTTAGTAAGTATTTTTAATTTCCCAGGTTATAAGTAAGCTATAATTATATTGACAGTTAATAGTCTAAGCTCTAAGTTGCCTAAAGACTTAATAAAGTCCTCTACTTCTAAGTTAATACTTACTAGCGTGCTTATTTTTTATATACTTTGTTAATCTTAACTACTATCTCTTTTATTTTCTTAGAAATAGAAGTTATACGCTAGTTAAACAGCATATCCTAGCACATTTTAGCAATAGTAATTTCTTATTCTAGTTAGCAAATTTCATTTAAACTAGGTATCTTCTTATAGTAGAATTTAAAAAAAGAATAAATGAAATCTTGTTTTAGTATATGTAAATCATTTCTGTTAAAGATAGTAAATATATAGCATATGACTACCTTTTTGTTTATTTGTATTAGACTTTAGAAGAAGAGAATACTTTGTTTTTCTTCAGAGATTTGCTTGTTCTTAATACATGTTTTTGCAATAAAAGGAAAATAAGTATAGTACTTTACTAGCCTAGGCTAGTTTTGTAAGCATTCATAGACATAAGCTTTAGCTTTAGCTTTTTAAGACAACCTTTTTTATGTACCTACACATTTGTTAGACACCTTTTTAGTAAAAAAACATTTAATACTAACAACAGGTATTTGGGCTTATGCTCCCTTGTTCAGCATTACCGGCACGCAGTTGGTGTGTCGCATGTTTAGACGGAAATAAAGAAAAGTAATCCTATTGTTAGTCATAGGCTGGCAATCGCCGTTGGACACATTTCAACTGGTGTTGTTTTTTAGTACCTTGGCAAATTTTTTTAACCCTAATCATTGCTTAGTGGTCTAAGCTTTCCTCCTAGAACTTATCCACCCACCGTTCGAATCTTGCTAACTACACACAATCTCTTTTTTTTTCAATTTTTGCGATTAATTAGTAGAGGGTAGCTGCTTTTCACTTTCTTGGAACCCGATTTTGACTACAACAACAACCACCACCTTGAACACCTTAAACAAATAATAGATGTAAGCTTGAAAGTAGAAGTATTTACTTATTTTAATAGCAGTATTTTTATCTTTTTACTAATTTTTTATACATGCTTGCAACTTAGACTAGTCTTTCTTTATATCTCTAAGTAAGCGTTTTAGAATATAAAAGAGCAATTGATCTTTATTAGAAGAATAGTACAGTGGAACAGAGACTCTTATAAGTATTATAAGTACTTTAATTATTAGATTATTAGTTAAAGTCTTCTAGGAACTTAGTGTAAGAACATAGCTCTAGACCACTACGCTGTTACACCTCCGACAAAAGAGGATTAATAACAAAGATAGTTATCTTAGTCTAGAATAGTATATATACTAGCACGGATCTCTGTAACCTCTAGCTTAGAGCTAGGGACTAGCCTATAGCTTAGTCCTAGTTAAGCCTAGTCCTTACAGCAATGCTGTCCACAGTACTTAATTTAATAAATGCAAGGAGATTATACTGTGCCACAGCATAGATAAGTATACTACTGTACCTCTATATCTTTCTTGTTAAACTACGTCTTTGAACACGCGTGATAAAAAGACATGTTTACACTACATTTATATAATAATTTTAAATTTACTTCTAATGCTAATGTTGTAGAGTTTAAAGCAAACTAGGCAAGCGTCCTGATCTGTTAGAGTAAGCACTAGGGCTTGTATTTTAATATCTGTGTTTCCTTCTGCTAATAGAGTGGCGTAAGATTTGAGCGACATAATGTTGGTAAGCAAGAACGGCAGAGTTACGTAGGGTGTGCAGAGAAATAGCTAAGAAGGTACTTAGGGATGAATTAGAAGTAATGTTTAGCTGCACAGCCTAGAATAAGGCGGCGACGCTTACTAGAAGCGGGATAGCGAGCGGTGGCTGTGAGGACATTACAATGGGGTCACAAATGTCTCCTAGATCACATTACTGTCTGCGAAATCATACATTTGGTCAGGGTGTAGGTTTTATTGGGAGTAGAATGGCATTTTTTCAATTGTAGAACTCCATTTCAAACACTTATCTTCGCCCGGCTTTTATGTCCCACTTTATCCAACCCTCCCTTGCTCATGCTGGCCTGATCCATAATTGGAAAGCTCCATCTTTGCTGCATACTCCGCTTCAATATCGGGATAGGCATCTTCCCTAGAAGCGTATGCTCTCTTTCCATTGAGAACCTCAGGGAAGGCGCCTAGCTTCAAGCTGGCTTCATAGACCAAGTCCCACTTTTCCCGAACTATAGGCGTTCCTCGCGCAGCGCTGATCATACTGTTCAAGCCATCTGGATCCTCTATGGCGGAGGGTGGGTAGTTTCGTAAGACGTGTTCGTTCGAGTCGTAAAACATCTCCCTAAGTTCGTCGACCTGTGCATCTTTGATAGACATCCATCTTGGCTCCCAATCCTCGGTTTTCCAGTCAACATAGAAGTTGGACAAGTGAAGTGGACCAGGAGACAGAAGCTTGATGGCACTTGCGCGGTGGTACCTTCCTAGGTTGATCAGACAAGAATCCACGTTCACAACATCTACCTCGTTGTTGTACCACAGGGGCATGGTGAGGCCTTCTTGCAGCACCCCATACGCTGCCATCAAGAATTGTGGAAAGTTTTCGTCGCCCAACAGGATATCGTTCGTCGGCTCCAGGGCTGGCTTGTCACCAAAGGAAGTCTTGTCCCATTCATCCAAGGTTTCCAGTTTTCCTGCGATGTGAGTCCATATGTCTCCACAATAGTGCCCCATCTCTAACCAATCGAAAAACAGATCCGCCATGTCAGCCTGGAGCCACTGCGCATAGCTTTCAAGGATCTTGTGCGAACTGCCCATCCTACCCTGTCGAAAGGATGCTGCCTGTTGCTCTTGCTCTTGCGCATTCTCATCTTGACACTGTAACATATGTCTTGCTAGTCTGCCCCAAGGTTGGGGAGAGTTCATGGTGTCCACCAACCGCTTGAAGACGTTCTCGATTTCCGCCTTACTGACGTTGTATTCCGACGTTTTGAACTTATCCGATGGCAGATAGACACCCCTGCCAAATACCGTCGTATCTCGAAGCTCTCTGAGCTTGTTTACATTAATCTTAAAGCGATCAACTCGTAAATCGCGCGCCCGGTTGACAGCAGATGACCCAGAAGCAAGCAGGAATTTGCTTCTTAGCTCTTTTATAGTTTTCGGTCTACCACCAAGGAAAAGCCACTCCGGATCCTGTGCGTATATAACATACTCCATATCGGCCCAGGCTGGCATTGTTTCTCGTTCTTCCAAGCCACGTACCAAGCGTCCCGCAATGTAGAGATATGCTAACATGGCGATAGAAAGCGTTTGATGTTCTAGCTTCAGGCCCGCGCTCTGATACTTCAGATAGATCTCGTACTTCAGCATACCACAGAGTATGGGATCGGTTCTCAAGTATGGATAATTCTCATCAGTGTCGTCCAGAAGCTTCTTGAGCACCGGGTGTGCAGCTAGTTGCTTCTTTTTCGACAGCTCCTGCCACTGCTTCTGATAGCCGCCGAATAGGACCCAGTCCTGACAGTCTTGAAGAGCTATGCCGAGCTTGTTGACAGCATCATCATGAATGTGACGTGGCAGAATTGTACATCCCCAGTTTTTGAGCATCCGATTATTATGTGCAACTAGCCTATTTGTATGTAAGGCGAGCTCCACAAACGGATGATACTGTATATCATCCAACACGTCCTGAGACTGGAAGAGCAGCTCCACTGCAAACGTTACCCAAATGGGGAGTTGTTTAGAAAGGAACATGTGTTCCAAAGCTTGGGAATGCATGTCCTTAACGGCTGGACGTTTGCCGAACATGTTAATCCGGGTAATTTGCGCTAATTCAAGCGCCCGTAGAGTGTAGGCATCGGGTTGGCGATCCCCAAAGTCTTGGGGGACAATAGCTGGTAGATTCTTGGCGGGATCCCATTTCGCAATTCGATCCAAGTAACACTTGAGGCCCAGATAGGTTGGCCAAAACATATCGCCAGGTCGATTCTTGTCTTCGTCAGTCTTTGATTGCTTGGTTGCTGAAGGCTTTGCGAGAACTTCAACTAACTTCCAAGCCGGGTATGTTGTCGTAGGGTATTTCTTTGGCCGCGTAACGACCAGATCGAACTCTGCCTCAGCTTTTTGTGCCAGCTTCACAGTCGTATGAGTCGTCATCGCCGCCACAATGAGGTCTACCTGTTTGGCCTTGTATTTCCTCCATTGTTCACAGGCAACAGTAAGCATGTTGCTTAGCTCGTCAAAGAGAAGACCAATAGCGAACTTCAACTCTTCTTCGATTTCAGTTTCATCCTGTTTGAGAAGGACCGGTGTCACTACTGGAAGTTGCATCTCATCTGTTGCCTCGTCTTCTGCAAGCTCTGCGGCATCTTCCAGCGACAAGCCGGCAAATTTGTTCTCCATAGTCAAGGCCTCGGAAGGAACGCGTTTCCCGCCGATCCGGGTAGCCTGGGGACCAGATGAGATGAAAGGTTGCAATAGGCGAAAGGCATCCTCGAGTACGGTAATGAAATGCTGATGGTGCTTGTTGCTATCTGCTTCTCCTTGTTCAGCCCTGGTCTCAAACCAGGCTGCTACTCTGCGCCGAGCTTGGATCGCTCGATTGAAGAGCTTGCATAATGCAACCGGTACAAGCACACTCTCTGTGTTGTTTGCGATGGTCTCGGCCATGGGTACGAAGTCGGACACTCTGATTAGATATCGCTTTCCTCCGCCACCGCCGTTGTTCGCTTTTTTGTTGTTGCTATGATTCTTCTTGTTCTTGCCCCCTTTGGCTTTTGCTTTGGTCTTTGAAGGGACATTATCGGCTTCGCTGATCTTCTGCCCCAGAAGACGGGCCGTTTCTGCTAACCAGCCAGCTATGTATTCCGTGTCATGTTTGTACTGCTTGTAGGCGGCGAGGAACGTTTGAGTGTTATGCAGATTGCTGTTACTCATGATGCAGGAATATTCGACCAGAATTTGTTGTGTCCGGTATATGTTAATGAAGTATGATATGTACCAGTGGAGACGTAGAAGTCCTAACTCTTCCAGGTCTTTGTTTGAGTATTGTTTGCTTCGCGGTAATCGTGAATGCCTCGCTAGTTATATGTGATTCAATGGAGGTGTCCACGGTGGGATGTCATCTGTGCGAGTCGAAGAGTGTCTTATCATTGAATATTTGCAGGCTTACACGGCGGCTTCAATCGGCGGACATGGCTGCCAAGACTTTCTCGTCCTAGAGTCCAATGATGCGATTCCAATTGGCCACTGCGCGACAGAGCCTGCAAGTCCTCGTTTCATCTTCAGAATGGGTTCGACTGCGAAAGATTCAAAGAGAATGTGCGTAAGCTGCGTGGCACCGATTTAGCCTCGGCTCATCGTCCACATCCGACCTACTGCCAAATGGGAAACCAAGACAGTAATCTCTGCCTGCGCAATGTGTTCACTTACGCTTCGAAGAGACATCGACTGAACATCGAGGATTGGAAGCGAGAATGTCCTATCGACGCGACAAACGTAATGCGCCCGCAATAGCATCGCAACCTCGGACGATATATCTCACTGCCTACAACATCCTCTTCGCATCGCTCTGGGCATCAGTCTTCGTCCGAGCCATTTCCAATGCCCAAGATGGTAAATTCGAGCTCTTCAATGCCACAGAGGCATATGCACGATGGATACAGACCGCGTCCCTGGTAGAGGTTTTGCATGCGGCTTTCGGTTCGTTCATCATCCCCTCCTTATTTTGCATCTTGTTGAGAACAATGACAGGTATCATCAAGTCTCCAGTCAGCACAACCGCTCTACAAGTCGTCACGCGCGTCATTCAGGTCTGGATGGTGTGGTACAGCTTCCCGCAAAGCACGGCAACATCAGATGCTTACCTTGCCTTGTTGCTTGCTTGGTCGGTGGCAGATACGATTCGATACCTGTATCTAGCGCTCAACATGCATGGGAAGGCATCGAAAGGGCTGGTGTGGCTTCGGTTTGTCTTATTGCAACACCAACCGCTTTTCAGAACATGGCTAACCCTCTCAGCTACACCATGTTTTATCCACTCTACCCGATCGGTATCGGAGCTGAGTGGTGGTTAATGTACCGAGCCATTGCTCCTGGAGCGAAGGTCAGCCCAGTGATACCGCCTGTATTATACTTCTGCTTGATGCTTTACATTCCAGGTACGCACTATTGTATAGTATGTTTGTATGAGCAGATCTGACCTTTTCTTAGGCTCTTATACAATGTACACCTATATGATCAAACAAAGAACGAAGACACTTAAAACCGCACAAAAGTCTCAGTAAGCGCGTAGCTTCTTCCTTGTTTCGATTGAATGCAGCCAGAAGTTGAGCAAAGAACTTGCTTGGCTAGCGGTCTTCTTCAGTTGAAGTTTTGCACAACAATGCTTTATTCGCAAAATTCGGCCAAAAAAAATTGAATCAACTGTTAGAAGGGATAGAAAGATGATCGGTCATATTGAATGTTAGACTAAGACTTTGGTTTTAGACGATGTATTTGTAATACGCTGGTAGATGTTAAAGCGCAAACGCGTAGTAAAGGCATTCTTCCTCTATGCTATACATGGTCTGATACACTGTGCGAACAGCATGACGGCCATCGCGGATCGCTTTAACGTATTGCGTCATCGCACCCTCTAACCGCGACATCTTCTCTTTACCTTCGACTTCCTCCAAATGTACATTGCCCAGATGCCATTTTTTTGTTTGTCAATGCATCTTCTTTTGCGTCCACCGCAATGAAAGCGACCAAGAATGCGATGAGTACTCGCGACGGCACTCGCAGGCTGCAATGCCGACTACCTACCTAGCGTGGGGCGTTGTTAGGCGACCTCATGGCTCTACAAGAACAAGATAACGCCGATTAATCCCCACTGCCAGCATGTGCTCGCACGCTTTTACTTCCATCTCAACATTATCAACCATCGATTATGGAGCTTCTCGATCTCCCCGTTCAAACAACGATGGAGGTGCACCACTATCAGCGGCTCCAAAAACCGCTACGACATTCTTCGCATTCTCTGTGAAATAGCTTGTGATCCTCTTGTCGGGGCGCTATATCGAATCGTTGACTTTGCGTGGACGTGGAGGAGGCCCAAATGTTGGCACCAAAAACGATGAATTCAGATCGAATGAAGGGGTTATGGAGTCGATCAAGAACATGGTCTTGCAGTCAGAATGCTTTGACAATGCAGGAGTTGATGCGCAGCTTTTGTGGGAAGACATTCTGAGAGAAACCGACCCTAATGACGAAGACGAAGACGATCGAGATGGCCTAGGGGCGATGCATACAACTGTGTCGCTCCTGGGTCAGCTACCGAACTTGCAAACGCTGGAATTGCCGCCAGGATGGTATGGTCTTTTCAAAGCATATGCATCGTCCCCTGACGCGGAAAAGAGATTGGTAGCTGTGCTTGACGCCATGGTCGAAGCGGCCAACAGAAGCTGCGACCAGGATCAACCACTTGCAAAACTGAGGGTCATACTGCCGTCCACCAAGCAGGGATATGAGGAACGGGCGCCTTTCCAGGTCTTGGAATCCTTTATGCGATTAAGGAGTTTGGAAGAGTTATACAGTACATCCTGCGTGGCTTGTGATACCAGCTATACCGGCATACCTTTTCGTTGGCGTTTTCCGGGGATCAACTCATTCTTGCGGAGAGTCGAATTGGCGCACTGTTGCATGGATGCGGTAGGAATCTCTGCCCTCCTGACACACACGCCTCATCTCAACGTTTTCAGGTACATGCATGAAAGCAAGTGGTGCGTAACATTCATGTACAAGCTGCAGGGGAGACATTTACTGACTCCCATGCGCCAATGTCTAGGCACGGTTGTGGATATGACTGGAACGTAGGTGCCTTGGTAGAGGCCGTAGCTAGGCATTGCGGTCAAATCATCACCGAGCTTACAATTAAAAAGTACACAGATTGGGGAGCCATTGCCAACGGCGTGTCTTCTCTTCGAGCGTTTACCCAGTTACGCATGCTTGAGATTGACCTGTCCTCCTTCTGTGGACCATCAGTGGCAAGTGGCCAAAGGCTGGGTTTAGATTATCTTCTCCCAGAAGAAGGAGAAAAGCCGTGGACAATCGAAGACACTCCATGCTTAGGAGACATGCTACCGGAGAGTATGTGGATGTGCAGATCGACAACCAGGGCTGGATGAATGAGCCTCCTGAGCCTTTGGAGCTCTTGACGCCATTACTTCGGAACTTCCCTGAGCTGCGCGCATCGAGACTACATAACCTGGCTCAAGTGACTTTAAGTGGTTTCCAAGGCGACGAAGAGCGAGCGTTGGCCGAACGAGTGGGAGTAGAAAATATGCCTGTCGATCGGAACGGAGCATTCTCAAATTGGCCCGTCTTCTGGACAGCGCAGAAATACTCGGATATGTTTGATAAAGCGGCCAGAGCACCCAATGATGCAGATACTAGGCCTAAGCCCATCGCAGTCAGGCAGGGACGTAGCACCACATGGGTGTATCCAGATTGGTGAGGAACGAAAAAAAACTTTGATCCATTTCTTCCAAAGCCACGACAGACAAATCGGTACATGTTCCTAAGCTCTGCATTTGAATATAAAAAAATTCATGATGGCCCAATGAACACACATGGAGAGGGGAAAAAAGGCTTTTCTGATGCCTCCTTCTCTTCACGTATCCCATGAAGCTGCCGTGTGGTTAGTCATGAGCAACACTGCGACTGTGATTTGAATTTGTCATGACGAAATTGAGAACGAACCTGCGGACATGAATGCAAGTCTTGTGGTTTGGGATAGACGCACATGGCCCGTTGCTACTGCGATTTTGGTATGGCGAAGAGAATAGTTGAGAGTGAAGGAGTAGGATGGTAGAACGAGAGCGTGTTCAAGGGATGGGATCAGCAAAGATTGGCGTGGCATATGTAAAACATCACGTCCCTCTTTCCATCCTTTTTCCCTTTTCACCCCCACTTTGCTCCATGGACGATCCAAAACTAGCACAAAGCACGCGATGAGTTTTCAGACTGGTCAAAGACCACCCTATGTATGTCACTAAAAGGCGCCACCACAGTAACGGCAACGGAAAAGAAGTTGATGAGTATAATGATATTGTAAGTAGTTGGCATAAATCGCCCCTGGTAATTTTAAGAAGATGATACATGAACATAGGAACATCGACCCACTCATTGCAGTCACTTTATATATAAGAAACTTTGACGCCCATGCCGACGGTGCGTCTTACCTTCTCCCACGCATTCCGAATGATCCCGAGTATCCTCTCTCTGAGATCCCGCCTCCCAAACGCCAAACCAAAGGCCAGTAGGAACAGTAAAGTGCGGAAGAAAGCCATGGGATTTGCAGTCATATGATGTGCCGTGTTGGATATCATGGATTGTATATTTGCAAACATAGTAGATGCCCGGTTGTAGAAGCCGGGTGGTGGTGTGGTCGGTTTCTTGGCGGGTATACGGGATGAGCGGGAGGACTGCGATGGTGTGGGTTGGGGCGTTGGTGGAGGTTTGCGGAAGCGCTCATCCGAGCCGCGGGGTTGCCGTCTGTTTTCCTCTTCGCGTTTCCGACGTTCGTCTTCTGCGCGAGATTGTTCGAGGCGCTTGGCCTCGGTTTCCCTGCGGCGCTCCTCCATCTGCTCTTGTTGTTGCTGACGCAGCTTCTCTTCCCGGGCTTCGGTGTCTTCCTTTTCTTCCTTGAGAGAGTGCAGGGCTAACAAGAAGGCTTCCTTGCGCTCTTCGTCCAGCACTTCGGACATGCTGATGAACTCGCGGGCGTAGTCCCACTCCTCGTTTCTTGGCAAAACATGCAGGGTATATAGCTCGAGCAACTTGATGCGCTTTTCTAGATCGCGTGGCGTGTCTGTACCGGTATGCTGCCTATGGGGGCCTGGTCGTTTCTCGAGGTATGCTGGAGATGACATGTGCGAGGAGACATCGAGGGTTGGGTTGGCGCTCGCGGAGAGATACGTCTCGAGCTTCTGCTGGTTGAGCCTCTGGGAGGGCGCATGGGTGAGGAGGAGTGTCGCTCTATATGGAAATCAATACTCGCACCTCCATCAAGTCAGTCGACTGCTTACAAGTTGATCACGACATCGGCATCCACGTCTCCCTCAACACCCGCATAGCCGTCCTGTACCACGTTGTCCCAAATGCTGCCGTCGCGACACTGAGACACCAATTGCTTCCATCTCGTGCTCCCAAAGGCGTGCTTTCCCTCTTCGGCGCCCAGCTCTACCACGGCATTGAGGAAGGTGAGGTAGAAGCTCCACACCTTGACCCTGGTCGCCCGTGACGCGGTCGCGACCGGGGCATGGCCAACGAGTTCGGCCTTGTCACCATTCGTCTCGTCAATTGGCGGCGGCGTGATGATGGGTTCGATTGTCGAGAGCGCTTCCGGCAGGCGTCGCGTCAGGAACAGTTGGGCAGCCTGTCGGTAGGCTTTGGCGATCTGCGATGATTGTTGCCGCGAAGTGGACAGCGACGAGATGGACGACGAGAGGTAGCGCGACCCGTTGATGCCATCGTACAACGCTGCCATATTTCCGTGTTGATGCGATATTCCGTGGTAATGTTTTTGGAGCTTCACGAGCCCCTGGCGGCAAGAGGCGGAATCCGGTGTTGTTCCTCTCTCCGCGTCGTCAACAATTCGAACCTCGGCAGTGCAGCTATCCCCCCCCCCCCCCCCCCCCCGTCCTGCATCACGGGGCAAAGCACGTGAGGTCGCTTTCACGACGCGTACAGCGGGAGCCTGCGGACGCAATTGAGTCGCTTGACAAACGCTGGTTCGCGACAGGCTCTAAGTCAAGAGCGAGACACCGGCATGGTCGCTTGATCAATCGCTACTGACCCCCATTACTTACCAGAAACCACACAGCTCGCCACTTGCACTTACTTTTGACAGACATCGCATGTTTGAACAACAAACCGACACTGCGCCTGCGACTTTTTCCTCGAATCACCAGCAACGCCTGAATACGCGCATTGGTTATTGCCATCGTTATTGTCAATATGGACGTCGACGCAGCAACCTTCCCGCACCACTTGCTGGGCTTGTTCATCCATATATCCGAGGCCGACTTCGTGTCGTTTGATTTGGAACTATCGGGTATCCCGTCGCGGATTCAAGATAAACCTGCACATGGCCCTGGACGCTTTACCATGGAGGAGCGCTATGCCGAAACCAAGATGGGCGCCGATCGCTATCAAATCTTACAGGTAGGTATCACATGCGCCCGGTTCGACTACATTGCGAACAAGTATGTTCTGAGGCCATACAACATCAACATCAGCCCGCTCTTCGACGAGCGCATGGACTTCGAGCGCGAGATTCGGTTTCAGAGCGGCGCTTGTACTTTCCTCCTAAATTGCGGCTTCAACATGGGCGCACCGTTTGCCAAGGGCGTACAGTATCTCTCACGCGAAGAGGCGGAGCGTGCGAGACAAATGGCTTGGGATCGACTGGAGAACAAGAACCCGATACCGGATTTGCAGCTAAAAGATGGAGATGTTGAGTCTCTAGACTTCATGCGCAGAGTGAGAGAAGCCGTAAAGAAATGGAAAATCAGCACTTCGTCATCCTTGGATATCACCACGCACACCGGACTTACTAGCCCGCCAGTGATGCCGGTAATAACGCGGTTTGAGAAGCGTCTTGTGCACCAGCTCGTGCGCGCCGAGTTCCCAGAGCTAGTCTCTATAGGTCGCAACGAATGTGTTCGTATTGTTGATCTAGACCCTGTACGCGAAGCAGAAAACATACGCAGAATCAAGAACCGCGTCAAAGAATCGATTGTACGGCAGACTGGTTTCCGTTGGATTTTCGAAGCTCTAGTCAAGGGTGGCGACATCAATCGCACAGATCCACTCTACGTTGCTCGAACTACTGGCATGATCCCCACGGCCGACGCGCATGATATACGAGACCGTTATGATAGAGCCATAGAGAGACTGAAGACCAAGCAGCCGGTGCTCGTTGGGCACAACATGTTCACCGATATCGTGTACTTTTATCGCACGTTTGTGGGCGAGCTACCAGTACGTGGAAAGCCAAATTATCTGGAGAATGCACTAACCTCAAATAGGAAACCCTGCAAGGCTTCCAGGACGCTATCCACGAGTTGTTCCCCAAGATCATCGATACCAAGTACCTAGCTACCTATGCTGAGGGTGACCTGAACGCGTCTCCTTCGCTACAAGATATTGCTGAGAGCCTAAGCAGACAGCCGTTACCCGAAATCATCACGCACGCTGACCATCCGAAGTACCAAGAGACGGAAGCTTTCCACGAAGCAGGCTATGACAGTCTTCTTACTGCCACCATCATGATCAAGCTAGCCGCCAAGCTTGGTGCGGAACGAGGTGAAAAGATCTCAGCACCGTTGTCCAACCGTCCTCTTACTCTCAACAAGGCAAGCAGTGCACTGCCGAGTGAAGACATTCCGGACTTTGTCAAAGATGGACGCGAGAAGGTTGAGGAACCGGTTCCCTTGCCTCCAGTGGAGCAACCCAAACCCAGAAAAACGAAGAAACAAAAGGCAAAAGCCAAGAAGAAGGAAGCCAAGGAACGTCGATTTGAAACCAAGAACATATTCGACACGCTTAAGACGCTAGATCCGGAAGCCGAAATTTTATCCACAGAAGAAGATGAAGATGCCAACCGCCACCAAAACGGCGAACCTGTCAAATGGGACGAACAGGCTCAAGAAGCCGTCGGTCCATGGGAGGATGACATTTATGTTCAAGACAAGACGGGATGGGTACCCTTGGAGCAGATGAAGCGACAGTTCATGGAGCTAATTCCGGCTTTTTATTCGAAGTTCTGGAATGAGTTTGGGAACACACTGCGAGTGTTTGGTACCGAAGAGGCTGTTTTGAAGATCGCGGACTGGGAGACTTGAATGTTACGCAACTTTGCGTGCAAGCTAGGAAAGAGGAGCAATTGGCATGAAGGTTCTTGGGATCCTGTAAAACCATGGAAACGTCGGAATTGTGACACGAGCGACGTTAGATGAATGCTTCCTTTCACATGCGAAGTTATATCTCTTCATCCATTCTTCGCATTATCAACATCTAACTCACTAACTTTAAACCTGTTCTAGCTCTTCTGCTAAGTAACGTCATCACCTATTCCGCTCATAGCTTGAACGAGATTCCGGGTGTCGGCCATCTAGCAGTTACACGTCCACGTGTTGCAGTCATCAGAGTCGATACTGCGCTAGAATCACAAGAGCCGACAATAATATTAATGACAGACGGTCTACTACTCCTTTTATTGACATCACAGTCGTCCCATCCAGTCTGATACATTTCTAGAAGAAATCCAATCCAACACCCACAATGACCAACGAAAACATCTACTGCTCCCTCCAACGGCCCAACCCCGAGTGAACCACCATAACCTCCCTGCCCCTTCTCCACGGCTATACAAACAACGAAATCCTAGCCAGGCGCATCAGAGCATACAGAGAAAAGAACTTCGACTACAATGCCGCGCGTCTCATCGACCCCAACGAAGCTCGGTACGAAGAAAGGAAGAACGACCCCCAGAATGTGGTGAGTGAGAGTGGGGAGTGGAGACCGGAGTATTTGATCAATGAGGTTTGGCCGTTGTTGGATGAGGAGGAGAATAGGTGGTTGGAGTGGGAGAAGGCGAGGTTTGTGATGTGTCAGTTGGATATGGCGGGAGAGATGGAGAAGAGGCCTGGGACGTGGGAGTAGAAAAGAACGAGAGATGGGCATGACAGGTGGAGCATCTCTTTCCAACGTCTGTTGCAGTCTTCCGTAGACCCCCCTGCTTCAATCCAAGTATCCCAGATGCATATGCTCGATTACGTTTGCGTTGCGCGAGCACCTTCCTTCTCCTTGAACTTTGTCTGATGTACTTGCACGGAGCATCGGTTACACAACGCTCCTGCAACCAGACGCGCGATCAGAATCCGATCAATCTCAGAACGAGCCATAACGGGCCGCCTCTGAGCGTCACGAAAGGAGGATACTCGAGAGGAGCTGGATGGTTGCTGCAAGCTATACTACTTCTTTGGCACACTGCAACAAAGTCGCATCGCTTAGCCTGGCACCAGGTCTGGCGGCTAGTCAAGCCACGATCTACCCACTGATACCGTCATGGCTGTTGTCCCTATCCGCCCGCCGCTTTGTCCAGGTGGTCTGCGACCTGACCTGGAGTCTCCTGTGTTACGACCAGCTCCGGGCTAGCCCCACTATTACCCCCAAAGACGAGCCAGGGTCGCTCTCTCTTAGCCAAGGCAGCAGCAGAGCACCTTGATCCGGCAACCAACACCAACACAAATCTTGGCGCTCCCCGTGATCTCAGGATCCCGAGAGAGCACGCAGAGCCAGAGATCAAGAACGCTCTCCAGGATCTCATCAATCACACGAAGCATGGAGAGCAGGAAGAGCAACAACCCGTACACTCACTAGTATATAGCTTTAGACAATGAACTCCTACAGTTCGTTGTGTTCAACTTCGTATTCAATCTAAGGATTAGTACTTGATTCTCAAACCCTCGTGTTATTACATCGATCTTCAAATCGTGCTAACACAACCTCGTACTATTACATCGATCTTCCAATCGTGCTGGTACACCAACCGTCCATCGCACTCACTCATTCCCCGAGAACCAACCCTAGATCTACTAAGGTAGACCTTCACACCCTGTTCCATTCCTCTCAGGCAAACCGTCTGGTCTAGCCACACAACAGCCGCTCGTGTGCCTGCTTCAGTCTGCAGCTAGCCGTCTGCCTACTATTCCTAGCCAGCAAGAAGACCCAAGCGTGCGACTGTAATGCTCAAGCCAGGTTCCTTGTGCCCATTTCTGAGCCGCGACGCGTGCTTCTGCCCTGCGGACCATAGCGCGCAGTGCACAGCGCACAGCCTGCTGCCCACTATAAAGTCACCCTGTTCACCTCCAGCCTGGGCCTGGGGTCTGATTAATAAAAAATCTGTCGACGGTTTCTGTCTGGGGAATGTGGCCATACTCCACGCAGCATCTCTGATGATCTGCCACGGCATTTGGTGATGAAGGACCACCACCATCAGCACAACCCCATGTCTACCGCCGTGTCTTTCCCCCGTTGTGGCCATGCCAACGGTGCGCCTTCTGCCTGCAAAAACAAAAAAAAGCATTTAGTCACACGTCGAGTCGGGTTTTCTCCAATCCGGTTATAGGGATAATTGAAATGCGACCGCATCCCTGAGCCGGTGGATCTGCGACTACGACAGATGAGATGACGCGGGCGCAAGGGTGCAGGGTGCACTATGTATGCACGACAGTCAGTGGCCGAGTGATGTGTGGTGAAGGCTCACACCCCGACCCCACACGCCCTGAGCTCGGTCCACACTGATGAATACCGTCAGCCGTGGCCGTGCAGTTAGTTTCGAGCGTCGCACCACGGACACGGCGTCAGTGCCGCACTAACTCCAGCCAGCCGAGTACCCTGTCGTTCCTCGAGGAGCAGGTACTCAAAGAGGAAATCCACGTTAAACAAAAGGAAGCGAGGCAGAATGATACGCTCTCAGTTCCGCCTCTGCGTATATTATCATGCACACCGTGATTAGTAGTTCACTGATCATACGTACCTTTTTTGAGGTTGTTATGGCGTAATGGTGCAGGGCTGCGTTCTAACAGCTAATAAGTAGTAATAAGTAAATATAAGGTTTACTACGCGCGTAAGAAACTTTACTCTTAGTTTCTAAGCTATAATTTACGCGCCTTTTAGCACCACGACGCTATGACCCCTAGCCGACTCTTAATATAATTCGTGCAAACGCGCGGCTCCACGGAGCTCCGTGATCGGATCTGCCTTCAGCGCGTATGGTGACATTCTTTAATGTGCTGCAGCCTGCTAAACAATTAGTCTTCAACGTTCACCACTGCAGCAATTGCCAATTTACCAATGCAGTAATTGCCAATTTAATCCCCCTCTTCTTATTCTCCTTCATTATTTCTACACAAAAATGAATTTTCACGACACCATAGAAGTCTTTCCTGAGCGACCTGACTACGAGCTCCCTGGCTGGGAAACTATACCCGAGGGATTTATTCTCTACGTCAGCGTGCGGAGCGCATGGCTCAACATCCACATTGTGAGCCAGAATTTTCACCACTCGCCAATTGCTCTCGAGGCCCTACAAACGAACATGGCGAGAATCGATTCTGATTCCGATGAGCCCGACCTATGGGATTATCTGGACGTAATCGCATCGCATTTCTTGCCAACATTCAGAAGCTCGCACCGATCATTCACCATGTCGGAAAGTTGACTCTTGCCGATCTACAGGCTCGCCAATACTACCAATGTGAACTCAAATTCTATGACGAAGTACCACACACAAGCGCTATTACTCGCAGGGACCCGAATGAACTAAATAACCCCGATGATTGTTACGACCCAGAAACGGCTCCCCTCGAGTCGCCGTTCCCTCGCTTCAAACCCTCCGATGTCGAGGTCGCCTTTGACGATCCCAGTACTGTCTTCGAAGTCGTTCCCGGAAAGGTCTTTGTTCAAGGCAAAACCCTTTTCTGGAAACCTTCATACTTGTCGAACCTTTCGAAAGAAGTAGTTGAAAAGTACAGCAAGATCCACCAGTCAGGCATTTTCCCGGATCAACTACCTATTTCGCGACTTTATGGAGTAGTTGTGGACAGAAGAGGCATCATTCGGGGGCAACTCTACCACTGGATTGACGTTGACCGGGCTCTCACATGGGAGGTAGTTGAACAGGCACCCAAGAATATTCGAGAGAAATGGGCTGCACAAATCCAGAAGACCGTGTCAACTTTACATAAGATAGATGTTATCTGGGGGGACGCCAAAGCTGAAAATGTTGTCATTGACAGAAGTGATAATACAATCGTCATTGATTTCGAAAGCGGTGCAACTAGAAGATGGATTGACGAAGACAAGATGGGGACAAAAGAAGGCGATTTGCAAGGCTTGGAGAGACTTATGGATTACATTTTCAACGATAATTGCCCCTTGCGACTTAGTGATAAGGAGTTAGATTATACATGGTCTTAGATTGTAAGGACTAGGCTTAACTAGGACTAGACTACTTAGCTTAGCTGGTCGCTAGCTCTAAGCTAGAGGTTACAGAGATCCGTGCTAGTATATATACTACTCTAGACTAAGAATAACTATCTTAGTAATTAATCCTCTTTTAGGGTGTGGTGGCGTAGTGGTCTAGAACTTTGTCCTTACATAGATTTTCAAAACACTAACTTTTTTTAGGTGAGCTGTTCTAGTCATTCAGTCATTAAGGGTCAAAGACAACTACTTTTCTAATATTTTCTTCTTTTTATTACGCTAGTAAATGGGTTGGGTTGTGGTTGTTGTGATGGACTGGAGCCTAGGGTGTGGATCCTCGGTTGTACCTCGGTGGTACGCCTTTCTTCAACAACGCGTAACACTACTAATATAAGCTTAATTAAGGCTGCGCTTGCAGCTATAGAATTGCTAAATCTAGGAGAGAAACTTATATACGCGCAGATTGCAAAAGAATATGGTGTTAAGCCTATAACCTTTGCTCGCAGGCATAAAGGTGTATTAACCTTGCGCAGCCTCAAGGCTTAGAATTAACAAGCTCTCTACCTACAATAGAAGCTAGAGCTCCTATAGTATATTAAATAGCTTACTAGGCAAGGCCTTCTACCTATATAAGCTATAATACAAAATTTTGCATTATAAATTGTAAAAAAAGAGGTTAAAATACACTAAGTTAATTACTTTGTCTACTAGTACTTTAATAAGCTTATTTTAAAATAAATAATAAGCATAAATAATAATTGCTACAAAGCTAATTTTAAAAGAAAGTATAGCTTATACTTTAATCTTTTATATAAGATAATTAAGCAGTACTATATTAAAACGCGTTATATATATAATATAGATAAAAAGAGCTTCCTTTTTAGTATTCTAGGAAGATTAAAGAGAATCTTTAATAGGTCTTTATATAAGTAAAGAAAAAAAAGAAGTACTATTTAAAATAGCTTACAAGAGTAAATAATACTCTTAGCCTATATCTATACTAATAAATCTTACTGTGAAGATCGTCCGTAGATAATCTGTGTTGGTTCTTAGGGAATAAGTAAGTATAATAGACAAGGGTTGTACTAGCATAATTAGTAGATTAATGTAATAGTATAGGGTTGTGTTAGCACGTTTAGTAGAACAATATAATAACACAAAGAAGTTAAGAATTAAGTAATTTTTAGATTGCACTTAAAGTTAAACATACTAAGCTATAAAGGCTTAATGCCTACTACTATATACTAAGAGAGTGTCTTACTATCCTATAGAATCCAATGCTGTCCTATGCGTGGGACGTGTAGGATTTTGTAGTATATTGTAGGACGCATGTGACTTGTCCTATAAAGGATTTCCGCTAAAGTCTGTAGAATTACGTGCTTAGTGCAAGGTAGCGTTATTTATTAGCGCATAAAGGCGTTGCCCTTTGTTTAAGTAGTCTAGGATTTCTTTCTACCTTTATCCTTTATACATAGTCTGTACCTTCTCTTTTCTTAAGTTTGTAACACTATTCTTCTCTTCTACATTCTTGTCCTTATAAACTAGCCTAATAGTTTTCTGCAGTACTGCTTATTATTACGCACTTAGTAATTACATAAACAGTATTAGTTAACTTACTATAGTTGCCTATTAATATTGTGTTAAGAAAAATTTATTATATTAAATATCTTTGTTAAAAAAGGCGTGTAAGAATTATAATAAAAATAAAGTTAAAAAGTGTGTTCTAGCGGAGGTGCTATTGCTAAATTATTTGCAGCTAGACTAAGAGTTAGCTTAATTAGAGTAGCAAGAGTCTAAAGCTAATACAGCAGAGTTAGTTATGCTTAAGGCGTTATTAGCAGCGCGTGCGAAAAAAATTGTCTTTAGAAACAGCGTAAGGTGCTAGCGCGTTATAAGTAGTAGTTAGTAAATAAGTTAAGAAAATTTATTAAGAAGATTAAAGCTTTAGAAGCTATAGAAAATATTAACTGTAAAGTTAGTATCCTAAAGAGTAGTTTAATGCCTAGTATGCTGTTGTTAGATTAGAGCGCGTTCTTTTCTACTTATTTAGAAAGTAATCTTACTTTTAACAACTTCTTAGGTAAGTTATATAGTATTATACAAGTAGTTAGTAATAATTTATAAAGTTTGTATCTAGTTCTTATATGTTCTTGCTATTTAGGTATTTTAACTATTTAACTAAGTATTCTTTGCTATTATCTTATGCTTAGTGTGCTAAGATCTTCTTAACTTTAAAGACATTGTCTTCTTTTATTTTAAAGTAGAAGGTTTTTTATAATAGCAATTCTAGGTCTGCTAGTTCTAACATATTAATATAGAATCTTAGGTAGATTTTTAAATTTAGTAGAAGGTTAAGTATATACGTAACTAGTCCCTTCTAGTCTAGAATTAAAAATAGTTTAACCTTAACGTTGTTAAGTCTTTTGTTAGGTTGTTTAGTACGAAAATTCTTTATAAGCAAATATACTTTATCCCCCTTCTTTAGCTAAGGTGCTATTTTATGTTTTTTATTAATATATAAAATACTTTAGCGTTAAGCCTTTTTAAGTGTTATTTTAAGTAACTTATATACTATCTTTAGCTTATTAGCTGTAGTAATAGCTACTTCTGTTTTTTAGCTTAAAAGTGTATGTATAAAAAGATTTAAGTGTCTTTTATAGTTTGCGTAAAATAGTGTTTATTTTAAAAATTCTAAAATCTTGTTGTTATATGCTATTTGTACTATAAGTAGTAGTAATACCTAATTGTTTTGCTATTAATTAATATATATTCTAAGGTAGGCTTTTATTGTGCAGTTTGTTTATTTAGTCTATTTATTTGTTTGCGGATGATAAGCTGTTAATAGCTTTTGTTTTATTCTAATTGCAGCTAATAGTGTTGTCTAAAAGTTAAAAGTAAAAAGCTTGTTTTTATTACTAATAATTAACTTCAGTATGCTGTAATATTTAATAATTTAATTATTAATAATATATGCTAGTTATACTGCTAAAAAATCTTTCTTAAAGGTAATGTACTCTGCTTATTTTATAAATTAATTAACTACTATAAGAATTGCGTTATATAATACTTTAGTAACAAGGTCTTTTAAGACTAGTAGTCTTATAACAAAGTTTATAAAGATATCTAACTATAGTGCGTTAAGTAGTTCTATTACTTGTATTTCTTTGTAAGGTGCGTAGGTACTGTGCTTATTTTTCTAACAGTCTACGCACTTAGTAATAAAGAAGGTAACTTTATTTTTTATTTCTAGAAACTTATAATTTCTTTTAATAAGTCCTATAGTTTAGGTAATACTAAGGTACTTATATACAGAGTTGTTATAATGTTATTTAATAATTGCTTTCTGCAATTCTTTTAGTACGTCTAGTATAATTTATAAAACTGCGTTTAGCGTTTTTGCTAGTTCTAATAATCTGTCTTTATTAATTTTAAGTATTATAGTATTAATAATTTCTTTTACTCCTGTAATATTATGTTGTTAGCTAAGAGTATCTACTCTGCTATTTATTTTTTTTAGTATATATATAATCTTAAACTTGTATTGTCTAAGTAATTCTAACTATCTTACTTGTTGTTAGTTAAGTACTTTAGTAGTTATAAAGTTAACTAGGTTCTTGTAATCTATAAATATTATAAGTTCTAAGTAGCTTTCTATGTATACTCTCTAATACTATAAGTATATAATAATAGCTAATAGCTTCTTGTTATAGACGTTATATTATTTTTCTAGTCTAGAGAATTTTTGTAAATAGTACGTAATAGGGTGCTATTTGCCTTTATGCAGTTAACTAGCATAGCCTCCTAGCGCAAAGTCTAATACATTAGTTTTAAAGCGCAATAGTTGTTCTACTTAAAATATATAAAAGTATAGTAGTTCTATACTTGCTTTTTTAAGTATTTAGAAGGCGTTTTTTACTTTTTTACTTTACTTAAAAAGTATTCTCTTCCTTGTAAGTCTTGTTAACAGGATAGCAATCTTAAAGCAGTCCTTAATAAACTATTAATTAAAGTTTAAAAATTCTTAAAATAATTGTATTTTCTTAACTATTATTAGGTGTAGCTATTTCTTAACTACTTACATCTTTTTTTTGCTTATTTATACTCCCTGTGCTCTTACTATATATTTAAGAAAAGTAACTTTATTCTTATAAAACTTATATTTCTTTAGTTTAAGCTAGAGGTTAAACTAATCTAGGCACTTTAGTACTGTACAGACGTGTTCTACATAATCTCTTAGGTTCTTAGAGTAGATAAGGATATTATTTAGATATACTATAACAAAAATGTCTAAATATGCTTTTAACACGTTATTAATAAGTTTTTAAAATGTTGCTAGGGCGTTTGTAAGCCTAAACAGCATAATAGTATATTTATAGTATCTATATTATATTTAAAACACTATTTTTTATTCTTTACTTTTCTTTATTCTAATAAAGTAGTATTTATTTTAGAGGTCTAATGCTGTAAAGACTTTAGCGCAAGATAATTAATTTTAAAGCTTTGTAATATTTAGTAATAAGTATTAATTCTTTACTATAATGTTGTTAAGTTTCTAGTAGTTAACGCATATTTATAGTAGCTTATTTTTTTTTAGTACAAAGAGTATAAGAAATCCTGCTAGCAATGTTAAAAGTTTAATATATTCTTTTCTTAGATCTTTATTTAGCTTAGTCCTTAGTTTTTTAAGTTCTATTTCTAATAGTTAATAAATTAGCCTAAAGAGTAAAGTTTTCCTTTTTTCTAAGACAATCTTATAGTCTTAAAATTAGTGTTTTAGTAAGGCTTTGCTATCTACTACTTCTATAAAAAGGTACTAAAATTCTTTATACTTTTTTAGAATATTTAGAGTTACGTATTACTCTAAAACTCTAACTTTGTAACTTAAGAGTGCTCTACTAGTATTTATTAAGTTAAACTTTTGTGTTGTAAGGCTATTCTTAGTTAAAGTTTACTATTTTCTAGTAATATTATAAATTTTCTTTTTATTTACTATTACAGTTATTAGATGCGTAGGCTAGCTTATAGTTACATCTAATTTATAGCACTTAAATAAAAACTTTTTTAACTTTTAGTTAATCTGTAGGTTATATTTTTATAACTAAGGAATTTTTAATATAATATTATAAATAGCTAATCTAAAAATATCTAAGTTTAATTCTTTTTTATATTTTTAAATGCTAAGCGTTACTTTGTTAACCTTGTGCATAATAGTTGTCTTGCCTAGCATAGGCTAACTGTTTGCTATATGTAGTAAGTAAAGTTCTTAATTTTTTAGTATTTATAGGCCTGCTACTTGCACTACTTAAGAAAAAACAAAGTTAGCTTAGGAGCTAAAATATACTAATACTATTATTTAATATCTGTTAAGCTTCACTAGTAGCTTAAGAAAGCTTAAAAAGTTAATTGTGTTTATTGCCTTAGCAGTTCTAGGTGTTTAAGGTGTCTGTCTAAAAAAAACTATATGCTAAATCTATAGAACTTCTTAGCGACTATATATAGTTTGCATTTAATATTAAAGCATATATGCTATAAAGGCTAGTTGCACTTTTATGTATAAGTTCTATTTTTATAATCCTTCTACTGCGTTATATGCATTTGCAGAGTTTCTTCTAAATTATTGTATCTATAAAAGTATAAGCTATATTGTTTGTCCTATATATGTACTACGCATCTATTATTTAGGCAGTTGTACTATAAGTACTTATATTAAGGTATTTTTTTTAGTTTTTTTAAAAACTATTCTAATCTGTACTTGTCTAAATAGTATATAGTGTAGCTATTATATATATATGCTATTTATAAGTACTTTGTGTGTTCTAGGTTACGTAGATCTGTCTAATAGTATATACTATTGCAGTTAACTTCTTGTGTCTTTTACCTCTAGCGTGTTGCTTAGAGTTCTTTATAAAAAATAATTTTTTAATCTAAGAGTTAATGTGTTAGTTTATTCTAGGATGCCTTAGCATTTTAGGTCTATTTTTATATAAAGTTATTGTATAGTGCTTTATTAATAGTAGCTTCTAAAGTAATCCCTTTTTTCTGCAGTTCTTCTAGTAAATTAGTATACTAGTAGTATTCTATTAATGTTCTTCTATAGAGTTCTGTAAAGATATCTTTAGATTATCTAAGCTACTTTAGTAGAATGTTAATCTTCTTAGCTAGGTTATTTAATCATTGTGTTTCTAAAAGTAGTAGTACTTATGTGTTAATATTTTATTTATCTAGCGTGGTATAGTATTCCTGCATAGCTAGTAGTAAATTTTCCTAGTTGTAGGCTATTAGTTCTTTCTATGTAACTAGTGTAGAGGGCTAGTAGGTTTTTTAGAACCTAGCTATCTTTCTATGCTTAGTTTAGTTAGCGGGGGTTGCTTTTATTTCTTTGTTAATTATTATCTTAGAGACGTCGTTGTCTGAGGCTTCCTCTAAAGTAATTATAAAGAGGTTATCTAGACTATTAATATTTGCTTAGTCCTGTCCTTAGACTGTAATAGTAGGTTAAGTAATAATATTCTATTCTTTCTCTAGATTGTTACTAAGTACTGTATAGGAAAGGATATTTAGCTATTACGTTACTTTGTTTTAGCTTTAGCAGTCTTGCTTTATGTAACCTTCTTTACTATATATATAGCAAGTAATTCTTTTTTTGCTACTCTTGTTGTCTTAAAACTTGTTTCTTTTAGGTCTTTTGTTAAGGTTGTTAAGGTGTATAGGCTTGTAGCTATTAGTTGCATAGTGTCCTAGAATTCTAGAGGTGTAGTTTTGTTATTAACCTTAGTTAAGGTATAAACGTTAGAATGTTTAATAGAGTTAAGCGTTTATAGCTCTAGGTGTGCAATTTCCTTATTTAAACAGTTGTTCTTTTAACTTTAGCTTATAAAAGTTGTTATTTACTTAAATAGCTTTAGCTATAAGTTTGTTAAGCGTGTTAAGAGTAGCTCTGCTTTGTATAAGTTCTACTTATACTACTAGTTTAAGACTTTATTAGTACATCTGTATTAAAGTATTGTTGTCTTATTTAATAACTATTTAGTACTACTAAAACTCTTAATTAACTTTAGAATTAATATAGAACACTTAGTTATAAGCTTTTAATTTTAAAACTTATGAAGTTTAAATTACTTTATTACGTTTTAGCTAAATAAATAATAATATTAATTTTATATAGCTTAAATAGGTGTTTAATTGTAATACTAAAGTAAAGGCTTAATTTTCTTATTAATTTCTTATTTTAAATAGCAATAGATTTTACTTTACTATAAACTTTATTAAGTACTATAATTAGAACTATATTATTTTAATAGTTTATTTTTTTTTATTTAACTTACATGCTGTAGCCTCTTAATATTACTTTATTTAAGCTTCTCTTATTAGCTTACTAAGCTAAGATATTGGAATTCTTAGAGAGAAACTAGGGCTTTACTTTAATAAGTAAAAGACATTTTTTTACCTCTTTTACTAAGCCTAGCAAGCCTTTTTTAAAAAAATAATAATTTTAAAGGCGTTTAAAGCTATAAGCTTCTTACTTTTTAATTTTAAAGTTATATTAAAAAGGTTTAGTATTAAAAGCTTTTTAAGTAATAGTAAGTTTTTAGGCTTAAGTACTTTAAACTAAAAAAAAGTTAAACGCCTACTATATAAAGTAGTAAAAAATTAAGGTAATAAATAAGCTTAAAGGCTAAGCTAAGTTTATTACTAAATTTTAACTTAAAAGACTTTCTTTAAGCATAAAGTTAAAAGTCTATATAAAACTCTAATTAATAAAAAAATGTATAAAATAAATAAAAAGCTTTTCCTACTTTAGGAGCCTAAAAAGTACTAAGGTAAAGCTATAGTCTAGTCTTTAAGAAAAGTAAAAAAAGCAGGTAATTGCTAGTAGCTCTAAAAGCATAAAAAAGAGTAGGTACAACACTAAAAAGCTAAAATAAATAGGCATTATAAGAAGATAAAGTAAGCAAAAAAAAAAGAGAAAGAAATAAGGTAATAGGTAAGGGCTGTAGCTTAATTAGTAAGAGAGAAAAAAAAGGCTAAAAGAGCTGCTAAATAGGCCTCTAGGGCAGCTGCTTGTAGGGCTGCAAAACAACTCTAATAATTTATAAAAACTTTTTAAAAAAGTAAGAGGAGCAGCCTTAAAGCTCTTAAAAAAGCTACTTAAAAGAAAAAGCTTATCGCGAGCCCTATGCTCTACAGCCTCAGGTGTGGTGGTGATTTTGGTGTTCAAATCGGGCGTTACGCCGTCCCGGGCGTTACGCCGTCCACCTCGGTACGAGTTGCGGTGGCAACTTAAGTACTAACTACGCGAGATAACAACTATCCTTGTTATCTTGTGCCTGCCTTTTGACAAGGTGGAAGGTGTGTATAGTTGCATGCTAGGCCTATTAGGCCCGCTCCTTACATTAAAATAGGGTTTCCAAAACAGTGAAAAGCAGCTACCCTCTACTAATTCATCGCAAAAGTCCAAAAAAAGATTGCTACTTAACTTACAATAAGATTGTTATTTTACTAACCTTGTTCTTCTAGTTATTAACTTGCTAGTAAACTTCTGCCTATATAGAAGTACATCTTTACATACTCTAATTGTCTAATACCTGTATAATAGTTTTGAAAAACAAATTAGCTTACTATAATTTTTAGTATCCTGTTATTGTTGTTGTAAATAGTACAGCAATAATAAAGACGTGCTAGTTTAGTCTAAGCTACTTGGTTAGATAAGCTATTCGCTTGTGATTTCTTATTATATAGGCTGCACCTTCAGCGATACCTTTGACCCTGATGCCATAGTTTTCACCTGCACCACCACCGCCGCTATTTTGCTGGCGATCGTTATGTCATGCATTGCCGCGACCCCGTTTACCACCACTGCCGCGCGTCCGACTATTACCGCGTCTATGGCCTCAACCCTGCTGCTGTTTTCTAGTATAACCCGAGTTGCGAGAGCCCTGTTAAGGGTCGTATAGAACTGTAAAGATTGTCTGTGGATAATCTGTGTTAGTTCTCTTAGAATAAGTGAGTGCGATAGACGGGGGTTGTACTAGCACAATTAGTAGATCGATGTAATAGTACAGGGTTATGTTAGCACGTTTAGTAGAACAATGTAATAATACAAAGAGGTTAAGAATTAAGTAATCTTTAAATTATACTTAAAGTTAAACATACTAAGCTATAAGAGCTTATTGCCTACTACTATATACTAAGATAGTGTCTTACTGTCTTACAAAATCCTATGCTATTCTACAGAATTCTATGCTATTTTATGCGTAGAACATGTAGAATTTTGTAGTACATTATAGAACGCATATAACTTATCTTATAAAAGATTTCTGCTAAAGCCTATAAAATTACATGTCTAGTGTAAGGTAGTATTATTTATTAACACAGAAAAGCTTATTCTTTATTTAAGTAATTTAAAAGTTTTTTCTACCTTTATTTATTATACATAGTTTATACCTTCTCTTTTCTTAGGTTTATAACACTATTTTCTTTTTCTACATTTTTATTCTTATAAACTAGCTTAAGAGTTTCTTATAATACTACTTATTATTACGCACTTCAAAATTATATCAATAGTATTAGTTAACTTACTATAGTTACTTATTAATATTATATTAAAAAAAGTCTACTATGTTAAATATTTTTATTAAAAAAGGCGTATAAAAATTATTATAAAAATAAGGTTAAAAAGTATATTTTAGTAAAAGTGCTGTTACTAAATTATTTACAGCTAAACTAAAAATTAACTTAATTAAAGTAGTAAAAGTTTAAAGCTAATATAGTAAAGTTAGTTATACTTAAAGTGTTATTAGTAGCGTATATAAAAAAAAATTGTTTTTAGAAATAATATAAAGTGCTAGCGCGTTTTAAGTAGTAGTTAATAAATAAGTTAAAAATATTTATTAAAGAAATTAAAGCTTAAGAAGCTACAAAAAATATTAAATATAAAGTTAGTATTTTAAAGAGTAGCTTAATACTTAGCATGCTGTTATTAGATTAAAACGCGTTCTGTTCTACTTATTTAAAAAGTAATCTTACTTTTAATAACTTTTTAAGTAAGTTATATAGTACTATATTAGTAGTTAGTAATAATTTATAAAGTTTATATTCAGTTTTTATATATTCTTGCTATTTAAGTATTTTAACTATTTAACTAGGTATTTTTTGCTATTATTTTATACTTAGTATACAAAAATTTTCTTAATTTTAAAAATACTATTAATTTTAATTTTAAAGTAGAAAGTTTTTTATAATAGTATTTTTAAGCTTGCTAGTTTTAATATAGTAATATAAAATTTTAGGTAGATTTTTATATTAAGTAGAAAGTTAAGTATATATATAACTAGTCCTTTCTAGTTTAGAATTAAAAATTGTCTAACTTTAATATTGTTAAGTTCCTTATTAGGTTATCTAGTACCAAATTTTTTTATAAGTAAATATACTTTATTTATTTATTTTAGCTAAAGTACTATTTTTTGTTTCTAGTTAATATATAAAATGCTTTAGCGTTAAGCCTTTTTAAGTATTATTTTAAGTAACTTATATACTGTCTTTAGCTTATTAGCTATTACAATAGCTACTTTTATTTTCTAGCTTAGAAATATTTATATAAAGAAATTTAAGTGTTTTTTATAGTTTACGTAAAATAGTGTTTATTTTATAAATTTTTAAATTTTGTTCTTATATGCTATTTATGCTGTAAGTAGTAGCAATACCTAATTATTTTGCTATTAATTAATATATATTTTAAGATAAGCTTTTATTATATAATTTATTTATTTTGTCTATCTAGCTATTTATAAGTAATAAGCTGTTAATAGCTTTTATTTTATTTTAATTATAGCTAATAGTATTATCTAAAAGTTAGAAGTAAAAAGCTTATCTTTATTACTAATAATTAACTTTAGTATACTATAGTATTTAATAACTTAATTATTAATAATATGTACTTACTATATTACTATAAAAACTTTTTAAAAGTAATATACTCTGCTTGTTTTGTAAATTAATTAACTACTACAAGAATTACGTTATATAATACTTTAGTAATAGGGTTTATTAAGACTAGTAGGCCTATAATAAAGTTTATAAAAATGTCTAGTTATAGTATGTTAAGTAGCTTTATTACTTATATTTCTTTGTAAGGTGCGTAAGTACTATACTTATTTTATTAATAGTTTATGTATTTAGCAATAAAAAAAGTAACTTTATTTTTTATTTCTAGAAACTTATAATTTTTTTTAAAAAGTTTTATAGTTTAAGTAATACTAAAGTAACTATATATAAGGTTATTATAGTGTTATCTAATAATTGCTTTTTATAATTCTTTTAGTATATTGTGTATTATGTATAAAATTAGGTTTAGCGTTTTTACTAGTCCTATTAATCTATTTTTATTAATTTTTAGTATTATAGTATTAATAATTTTTTTTATCTCTATAATATTATGTTATTAGCTAAAAGTTTTTACTTTGCTATTATTTTTTTAAGGTGTGTATATAATCTTAAACTTGTACTATTTAAGTAATTTTAACTATTTTATTTATCATTAGTTAAGTACTTTAGTAGTTATAAAGTTAACTAAGTTCTAAGCAGCTTTTTATATACACTCTTTAATGCTATAAGTATATAATAATAGCTAATATCTCTTTATTATAGATATTATATTGTTTTTCTAGTCTAAAGAATTTTTGTAAATAGTACATAATAAAGTGCTATTTACTTTTATATAGCTAACTAGCGTAACTTTTTAGCGTAAAGTTTAATGCGTTAGTTTTAAAGCGTAATAGTGATTTTACTTAAAATATATAAAAGTATAGTAGTTTTATGCTTACTTCCTTAAGTATTTAAAAAGCGTTTTTTACTTTCTTACTCTACTTAAAAGGTATTTTCTTCTTTATAAGTCTTTTGAATAGAATAGTAATTTTAGAGTAGTTCTTAATAAACTATTAATTAAAATATAAAATTTTCAAAAATAATTATGTTTTTTTTACTATTATAAGTTGCAGCTATTTCTTAACTATTTATATTTTTTTTTTACATATTTATACTTTTTATACTTCTACTATATATTTAAAAAAGTAACTTTATATTTATAAAACTTATATTTTTTTAGTTTAAGTTAAAGGTTAAACTAGTCTAGGCACTTTAGTACTATATAAATATATTATATATAATTCTTTAAGTTCTTAAAGTAAATAAGAATATTATTTAAGTATACTATAATAAAGATGTCTAAATATACTTTTAATATATTATTAATAAGTTCCTAAAATGCTGCTAAGGCGTTTGTAAGCCTAAATAGTATTATAGTATATTTATAATATTTATATTATATTTAAAATACTATTTTCTATTTTTTACTTTATTTTATTTTAATAAGGTAGTATTTATTTTAGAAGTTTAATACTGTAAAGACTTTAGCGTAAAATAATTATTTTTAAAGCTTTATATTACTTAGTAATAAGTATTAATTTTTTACTATAATATTATTAAGTTTTTAGTATAAAATATATATTTTTAGTAGCCTATTCTTCTTTAGTATAAAAAGTATAAGAAATCCTACTAGTAATATTTAACGTTTAATATATTTTTTCTTTAAATTCTTATCTAGCTTAGTCCTTAGTTTTTTAAGTTTTATCTTTAATAATTAATAAATTAGCTTAAAGAGTAAAGTCTTTTTTTCTTTTAGGACAATTTTATAGTTCTAGAGTTAGTGTTTTAGTAAGGCTTTACTATTTACTACTTTTATAAAAAGGTACTAAAATTCTTTATATTCTTTAAAATATTTAAAGTTATATATTACTTTAAAACTCTAACTTTGTAACTTAAGAGTACTTTACTAGTATTTATTAAGTTAAACTCTTATATTATAAAGCTATTTTTATTAAAAGTTTACTGTCTTTTAGTAATATTATAAATCTTTCTTTTATTTACTATTATAGTTATTAAATATGTAGGCTAGCTTATAGTTACGTCTAGTTTATAGCACTTAAATAAAAACTTTTTTAACTTTTAGTTAATCTGCAAGTTGTATTCTTATAACTAAAATATTGTTAATATCATATTATAAGTAGCTAATTCAAAAATATTTAAGTTTAATTCTTTTTTATATTCTAAAATGCTAAGCGTTACTTTATTAACTTTGTACGTAATAGTTGTCTTGCCTAGTATAGGCTAACTGTTTGCTATATATAGTAGAAAGAGTTTTTATTTTTTTAGTGTTTATAGACCTGCTACTTACACTACTTAATAAGAAATAAAGTTAGCTTAGAAGCTAGAATTTACTAATACTATTACTTAATATTTATTAAGCTTTACTAGTAGCTTAAAGAGGCTTAAAAGGTTAATTGCGTTTATTGCCCTAGTAGTTCTAGGTGTTTAGAGCGTCTGTCTAAAAAAAACTATATACTAAATTTATAAAACTTCTTAGTAACTATATATAGTTTATATTTAATATTAAAGCACGTGTACTATAAAAGCTTGTTATACTTCTATATATAAGTTTTATTTTTATAATTCTTTTACTAGGTTATATGCATTTGCAGATTTTCTTCTAAATTATTATATTTATAAAAGTATAAGCTATATTGTTTATTTTATATATATACTGCGCATTTATTATTTAGGTAGTTATACTATAAGTACTTATATTAAAGTATTTTTTTTAGTTTCTTAAAAAACTATTTTAATTTATATTTGTCTTAATAGTGTATAGTACAGCTGTTGTGTATATATACTATTTATAAGTACTTAGCGTGTTCTAGGTTACGTAGATTTATCTAATAGTATATACTATTATAGCTAATTTCTTATACTTTATACTTTTAGCGTATTGCCTAAAGTTTTTTATAAATTTTCTTTTTCTCTTAGTCTAAAAGCTAATGCGTTAGTTTATTTTAGAATACTTTAGTATTTTAAGTTTATTTTTCTATAAAATTATTATATAAATCTTTGTTAATAGTTACTGCTAGAATAATTCTTTTCTTTTATAGTTTTTCTAGTAAGTTAGTATACTAGAAGTATTTTATTAATATTTCTTTGTAAAGTCTTATAAAGATATTTTTAGTTTATTTAAGCTGCTTTAGTAGAATATTAATTTTCTTAGCTAAGTTGTTTAAGTATTATATTTTTAAAAGTAGTAAGACTTATATATTAATATTTTACTTATTTAGTGTAGTGTAGTACTTCTATATAGCTAGTAGTAAATTTTTTTAGTTTATTAGCTCTTCTTATATAACTAGTGTAGAGGGCTAGTAAGTTTTTTAGAATTTAGCTATTTTTCTATACTTAGTGTAGTTAGCTAAAGTTACTTTTATTTCTTTATTAAGTATTATTTTAGAAATATTATTAAGCTAGGGGCCACCGAAGCTGGCCACCCACTGAAGCTGGCCACCCGCCCAGAACTCAGCCACCTATTAAAAATCAACGTAATTAATTGAACCTAATTACAATTGCCACTCTGTACACATAGACTAGAGAGTTTAAGCTACTAATTTAGCTACTACTCTCTCTGCTGCTTTTTCTGCAGTGTTACTATTGTTTTATAACTCTAAAAGAGCAGACGCCTATACTGCTACTATAATTATTTCTATGTCTGCAAAGCGTTAATTTAGATTTATATAAACTTTTTTTTATAGCTACTAAGGCTTAAGAGCCTTAAGTTAACTATATAGTCTTTTGTTCTCTGCTTCTAGCTGTGCTGCGCAAGTATTTGCTACTACAATAGCTTTACTTGCCTTTTAAATAAGCTAGTAAGTCTTGTAGCTAATACTCTTATTCCTGTACAGCTCTTGCTAAGCTATAAAAAAATTACAAGGTCTACAAGAGGTAGATAGATAGCTCTTAGTAAGTTAAGCTTAATTCTAATATAGTAGCGTAACAGGCCTCTAAGCTACTTATAAGAAGTTAACTACCTGCTTAATATTTAATAAATAAATGCCTGCAGTAGCCTATCTAGCTTATATAACTCTTTTAGTAATTGCAGCCTCTCTAGCGTAATAATAAGCTATAATAAAGTATTTTATTTTAATAGGCGCTGCGTTATCTAGATGTAATAGTTCTTAGATCTAGTTTTAGTAGAATTTTTTTACTACTAAGAAAACTAAGAAATCTAGTAGCTACAACACATAAAATAAGTAAGCAAGTAAAAATAAAAGCTAAACTTTATTCTACTTTTAAGTCTATAAAGATTCTAAATTAATGTAGCTGCTATAGCTATCTAAAATTAGCATCCTCTAACAATTATTTAATAAAGCTGTCTTAGGCAGAAATATTTATTGCAGCTATTTAAAGCTTATTATATTTAATATCTAGCTGTTCTTAAAGGTTATATAAAGCTAGTTAAATATTGTTACAAGAAACTAAGTACTTTGTAAATTTTTACTTTTAAATATTACTTTATAGTATAGTTTCTTCCTTATAACTAACACGTACTTAATTATTAATGCCTACTTATAATTCTTTAGTAACTGCTTATAAGCCTTGCTCTTACAGCTATCTGTAAGGACCTTAGTGTTTACACATACTTTTATAGCCTTGCTAGTTTTATTTATATTTTATATATTCTTAGTGCGTATACCTAGTTGTACGCAAGTCCTCTTAAAGAGCTTAAAAAACACGTATATCTATTTCTGTGTTGCTCTCTTAGCCTGCGCGCCTTCTATCTTTCTACTAATAATTAATATAACGCGTAAGTTGCGCTTAAAAAAAAAGATATCTAACGCTTGCTTATAAGATTATTGTTACTATTTATTTTTAAAATTTAATTTGCTATTTCTTGCGTGCGTGCGTAGGATAAAGGAAACACGTGTACGTTCTCTTTAAGAATTTATTGTATAAGAAATTTCTCTTATTGTAGAGTTAATTACTGCTAGTATTTATAGCTAGATTAACGTGTCTGTGTACCGCGCAGTTAAGTAGCAAGTGTGCTTTAAAAGATGTTGTACGCCTTTGCAGCAGCTTGTTAACTTGTAAAAACACTAGAAATAATGTTGCTAATAGCTGCTTAAATTGCTGCTTTACAGGGATCTATTTTAGTTGCGTGGTTGTGGAGAAATCACAAGTATAGAGTAGGTGGTCGGGTTCTGGGCGGGTGGCCAGCTTCAGTGGGTGGCTAGCTTCAGTGGCCGCTAGCTTATCTAAGGCTTTTTTTAGAGTAATTATAAAGAAGTTATCTAAACTATTAATATTTGCCTAGTTTTATTCTTAGACTATAATAGTAAGTTAAGTAATAATATACTATTCTTTTTTTAAACTGTTACTAAGTACTGCATAGTAAAAAATATTTAACTATTATATTACTTTACTTTAGCTTTAGTAGTCTTGCTTTATATAACTTTTTATACTATATATATAATAAGTAATTTTTTCTTACTACTTTTATTGTCTAAAAACTTATTTTTTTTAAGTTCTTTATTAAAGTTATTAAAGTATATAGGCTTATAGCTATTAGTTATATAATATTTTAAAATTTTAGAAGTGTTATTTTGTTATTAACTTTAGTTAAAGTATAAATATTAAAATACTTAATAAAGTTAAGTGTTTATATTTCTAAGTATATAATTTTTTTATAAGAATAGTTATTTTTCTAACTTTAGCTTATAAAAATTATTATTTACTTAAATAGCTTTAGCTATAAGTTTGTTAAGCGTGTTAAAAATATCTTTACTTTATATAAGTTCTACTTATATAGCTAGTTTAAGACCTTATTAGTATATTTATATTAAAGCGTTGTTATTCTATTTAATGACTATTTAGTACTATTAAAACTTTGTTTTATAGTTAGCTATAAAGCGCGTTTATTATAACTTTTAAATTTTTTATTTTACTACTTTAAATTTCTTAAAAAGTAAAAATACTTTTTTTATTTTTATTTTAAAGTTGTTTTAGTCTTTAATAAGTACTTTATTAATATTATTATTAATAGTAATATTTATATATTAATAAAAAATAAAGTTAGCTTATTTTTTAGTAGCTTTTTATAAAAATATAAAGGCTTATATAACTATATTATTATTGTTAATTTTAGTCTTTTTATATAAAAGTATTTATTAACTTAAAGTAGCTATTTCTTAAGCTTATTATAATTACTATAGTAAGTATTAAGCTTATTAGCTTATATAGTTATTTTTATAGTTAAAATATTAGTAAAAGTATATATAGTAGTATTACTTATTTTAAAAGTATTTAAAGTATAAAAATTATTTATAACTAATTTATATTAGATCTTTTAGAATAAGTAAGTGTAATAAATAAAAGTTGTACTAGTATAATTAGTAAATTAATATAATAGTATAGGGTTATATTAGCACGTTTAGTAGAATAATATGATAATATAAAAAAATTAAAAATTAAGTAATTTTTAAATTATACTTAAAGTTAAACATACTAAGCTATAAGAGCTTAATGCTTACTACTATATACTAAGAAAGTATTTTACTATTCTATAAAATCTTATACTGTTCTACAGAATTCTATACTATTCTATGCGTAGGACGTGTAGGATTTTATAGTATATTATAGGACGCATGTAACTTATTTTATAAAGAATTTCCGCTAAGGCCCGTAGGATTACGTGCCTAGTGCGGGGTGGCGTTATCTATTAGCACGCAAAGGCTTGTCCTTTGTTTAGGTGGTCTAGGATCTCTTCCTGCCTCCATCCTTCATACATAGTCTGTACCTTCTCTTTTCTCAGGTTCGTAACAGGAACTTGGGCAGGGATGTACTGGCCTTGTGGAGAGTAGTACCGGCCTGGTGGAGGAATAAACTGGACTGGTGGGGGAGCGAAGCCAGGCATCATCTGCCACTGCTGCTGCTGCAGCAGTTGTTGCTGATCAAAGAACTCGGGAGTCTCATAGTTTTGGCGAAGGCGCTGAGCGTTGACACACTGGTATGCATCGTCAGCACCACGACCACGCTTGTTGTTCTTTGGACCAGTAGGAGCGTCGGGTGGAGGAGCGTTAGTCGCAGATGCCTCACGAGATGCGCGATTGGCAGCAGCGCGCTCTGCGATATCTGCCGCAGAAACCTCGCGAACTACTTGACGACCGGGAACCTGGGACTTCGATGTCACCTCAGCTTCAATGGGCGGCTCGTCATCACTATGCATGAAAGCGCACTTGAAGGGGTTGGGACACTTCTCGCGGACCGTTTCGTGCCTACACATCTGACCTTCATGTTCGTGGGAGTACCTGCATTTCGTGCCCTTGCTGCATCCCATGTTTGTGTTCACAAAACCGCACATCTTCTTCGTGGGAGGCTGACCGTGGTCAAAAATGCAGGTCTCGCGCTTTTTGCACTGGTCGCCAAACCTGCATCCGATGGACTTGAGTAAATGAGTGCCAGCGGAAGGGGTAGCGGGAGTACCAGCTTTGGACGTAGCTGGAGCTTCGTGTGACTTGGATTCAACAGTGTTGTCGATAGTGAGCTTCGGAGGTGTCTCAGTAGTTGGGAGGACAGTACCATCAGCCTCTTTATCGAAATTAATCATATCTTTAGTCTCGTTGCTATTCTTGATAGATGATGCATCTAAGTTTACTTCCAACAACTTGACTGAGACTTCGACAGTGATACCATCGACCGTTATTCGACGGGTGTCTGTCGCGCCCACGGTCCCCACACCGACCCACATTGCAACGTCTGAGAACCCAAGGCTGGTCTCGACTCCTTTGAAGATGATGTCCCTGCCCACGGCGGAGTACTTATTGTCGTGTTCTTGCTTCTCGAGCGCCTGCTCTTCTTCGGTTTTTTGTTCCTCAGCTGCATATTCTTTGGTCATCTCTTTGGTGACAGTGTAGTCTTTCTTGCCATCGGTCTTTTCTGTCTTGACCTTGCCAGCATCATCGTTACTGCCAACTAGCGTAGCTTCGGCATCGTCGTCGGCGAAGACGTCAATCTCGCCCTCAAATGCTGCTTCACTTTTAGGAAGCGCATTAGTCGCAGCGTCGGCGCCGTCTACGATCTCGGGCTCATCGTCTGACCAGTTGATACCATCATCGTGTTCATCCGTTGTGCTCGTGGCGCCAGGATTGATAGTAGCGGCGGCGATGGGTGCGAGGGCCTTATTTGCCTTGTCTGACGCCTTGACTTGGGCGATGACTTTGGTTTTGACAGGCACATCAGGCTGGGGCGCAAAAGCTGCTTCTTCTTCCTTGATAGCAGATATATCCTTGATCTTGGCACGCTTGTCATTCTGCGACCTGACATTGTCGGAGCGGGTACGCTTTTTGCTAGCCATGGTAATGTGTGTAGAAAGGCTTCAGATAATTGATGTTGGGCTCGTAGCGGCTTCTGAGCTGATGCGTGTGATTGTGTCTGAACCGCTGGAGGTATGATGGAGAGAGTGGAACTTGTTGCCCTATCAAAAAAAAATTTTGTATTTTGGTGTATTGGGATCAAGTCTGGATCTGGCGTAGATCTGAAAGGGGGATCAAGTGGCGGGTCTGTAGAGGTGTTGGAGGTGGCTGATGACTCAAGCTCTGGGAAAGTTGAGCCGCTATTTGTAGAAGGAAATTCGCAGGAGCCTGGCAGCTGAAGATTTTGTATGAAGGGGAGTAGAATCGAGTGCTTGGACCAACAGTGAAAGATGTACAGACTCACTGGCTCAGTTCGTACGACGTACAAAGTATCCGAACATGATAGCCAATTATCTTTCAATTGTCTTTGTTTCGACTGTTTTGTATGTAGCCACACGCTAGGGACAACGGCAGTGTTCGGGTGTAGGGAAGCTGCTTTGTATGCGACTGTGTCAAAGAAAATCTCCGAAGACGAGCTGGTAACTTTCTCCGCTAATTATTTCCAAACCTCAACAGAAGAAGATCGTTCTGTAAATGTGCTTCGCTAGTGTGAATATATATCTTTGCAATGCCCAGCATGTGAATCATCCTACGCCCCTCGTAAATCCCCGGCTGTGACTAAGACTCGAGTCTACTCGTACATTATTCGTCAGATCCGAAAGCGGAATGAAATACTCGCCATAGTAGCTAGCGATAGTGAAAAAAAGGGTTGGTCGGAGGAATGCGGATAGGAGTCGCAAGAGCTGGTTGAGAATGTCAGGTCACAGGTAGGTGATGGAGTGAGCAGGTTGGTATGTGGGTGAATGTAGCGATCTTGAGCCATACATATATAGGTTTGAAGGACGCGCGCTGCGGCAGGCAAAAAGGTCTCTCGGTCTTGTATGAGTCGACCCTTTTGCCCCGCGCACACGGACTGGCCGATGGCGCCTGAATGCTGAATGTGTTATCATGCAAGCCACAAGCAGGCAATAACGGTGTCGAGCCGCTTGTTTAACTTTTCAAAAGTCTCTTTTTCGATGTCACCCCTCTGTACTTTAGTTCCTACACTTCTCCAGCGTATCCTCGAGCTCTAGCAAGCTTTTGCGTTCGCATAGAGATAGCTCGAAGCCACATTATCTAGGCGATCTTTCTTTTTTCGGATGCAGTTCGTGGCAAGTACGTCCAAGTATTTATGCAATTAGTCCTTTTATTTTTATCGGCTGATTTTCGTGCTAGAGAGGTAAATGTAGAAATTGTAGTAGGAGCGTGCGTCTGAGTCCTACCGTGTCCGTGCGCGTTTTGAGCCAGTTCATGTTTTGAGCCACCCCACCAAACTACCACCTACACAAATCGCGTCATAACTC
>WBOK01000223.1:0-112395 GCA_009289805.1 Alternaria gansuensis | reverse complement strand
AGTTATGACGCGATTTGTGTAGGTGGTAGTTTGGTGGGGTGGCTCAAAACATGAACTGGCTCAAAACGCGCACGGACACGGTATCATTAGCTTCACCACGGGCAATTGTGCTTATAAGCTGCCCCTTTGGCTTCGGCCTTTTGAGACAACCTTTTGATGTGACCACACATTTTGTAGCCACCTTTTTGGTAAAAAAAGATTTATTGCTAATAACAGGTATTTAGGCTTATACCCCCTTGTTTAGCATTGCTAGCACACAATTAGTGTGTTGCATGTTTAAATAGAAATAAAGATGCGTAATATTTTTCTAACTAACTCTCTTAACTAATAACTATTTACTACTAACTATTTACTACTAACTGCAACTTCTATTGTCTTGTTATTATTTTAGCAGTATTATAGTTGCGGCGTTTAGTGCCTATTCTTAGATATAAATAAACAATAATAGTATTACTATTTATACACAGCTCTCTTATTTTTAAAAGTAACTAATAAAATCTTCCTGCTTATTAGTTTATTCTAGCTACTTAATAGCTATTTTAATACGCCTTTACTCTTTGTAAAGCTACTTTTAAGTCTTTTTACTAAGGTTATATTTGCGTAAGAAGAGATTGCTAAAGTAATATACTTTTACTATACTTAGACTATTAACATAGGTAGTGTATATAGTGTACTAGCTAAACTAGGCTTTTATAGTTCTTATTATAACTTTAATATTTATAATACTAGACGCATTAAAAATATCTTAACTATAGTTATATTCTAATCTCTATACTAACTTAACTACTATAGTAAACGCTAGCTTTGTAATTTACTACTATAGCTTCTAGTATATTAACTTAGTAAGGTCTAACTTTACTTAATATAAGCTATTAGTTTTTGTGTTAAAAGAAGAGAAAAATAGTCTAAGTATTATATTATTTGTATATAAATTGTTAGTATGTAATACTATGTAGTGTAAAAAATCCTAAAAGTAAGAAGTAGCAAGTAAAGAGCTTTTTTAAAAAAGTATTATAAGCTCCTACTACAGTAACGTATATGTTCTTACTTTCTTTTTTTATTTTAACCCTAATTTTTGCTTAGTAGTCTAAGCTTTTCTGCTCTAAGCGCTTAGCGCGTAGACCTTATCTACCTACTGTTCAAATCTTATTAACTACATATAATCTTTTTTTTGACTTTTGCAACTAATTAGTAGAGGGTAGCTGCTTTTTACTTTTTTTAGAAACCCCATTTTGACTACAACAACAACAACCACCACCTTTAACACCTTAAAAATAAATAAGCCGCTCCTTACCTGGGAGGAGACCTGCAGGTATTATTATTTGAAATATACACACGTTATTATTTTGGAGCTATCTCTCACTATCTTCTGTGGTGTGAAGCAAGTACTATTGCCTAAGGCTATCCCTTACAAGAAGTCTTAGAGCCCTCCTGCTAGAATTTTTTGAGTATAACTTTAAAATAAAGTAGGTTAATACTAGTTGCCTTAAAGAAGCTTATAATAGTTTTTTAAAAAAACTATACCTTAAGCCTTCTAAAAGAGCTTAAATAAGTCTCTTTTTGCCAAAGGAAGGATTTTATAGCTCTAATAGAGGAAGTTTAATAACTTCTTTAAGTAAGGTAACGCTAAAAGCCTAAACATCTTAATATTAAGAGGCTAAAGCCTGTAAGATAAATGAAGAGGATGTACTGCAACTAGGATCTTATAGTTGTTATGATAATCAAGAAAATCTATAGTTATATAAAATAAATAGCTATTAATAATAAGTAATTAGTACTTAGTTTAAGTGTAACGTATAGTCTCTCTTAAAGACCTTCTTAAGCTAAGCTAGGCCTATATGATTATTAGTTGATCTTAAGAGTAATAAAGTAATAAAGACTAAGTATTTATTTAGATTAACTGCTTTTACTTAGGCTAATCAAAAAGCTCTAGCAGTTAACTAAAAAATAAAAGTTAGAAAAAGAGGTGTACTATTTGAAAAATAATAGGCTAAGACTGTAATTTACTCTTTCAAGCTATATTACAATCTTAAAATAACTTCTCTTTTTTTATATTACTCCTTACTAAAAACTTTTTTATTCTTCTAAGTATATTAAATAAGAAGCCCTTTTTATTTATATTAAAGATATAAAAAGGCTGTAGATTATATTCTTTTATTTTATTGTGTAACAGCTTAAAGTATAAATTATACTTAGTAAGTAAATTGGCTTTGTAACAATTATTATTTATAAAAACTTACTAGTAAGAGATAAGATAGGACGCGTTTCTGCAGAGAAATTTAGAAACCTAGCATTCTAAAACGTTTTTATTAAGTAAAGACAACGCAAAATTGCGTATTATTAAATGTAAAAGTAGTGTACGCCTTTTAGTAAGAGAATAAATATATTGTACAAGCTTCTTTTTGCGTTAAGGGTAAAGAAAAAAGTAAGTAACTAAGTGTGGCTAGTGTTTACCTTAGTATTTTTGAACAATTGTTATGCGTACAATACTATACTTTTTTACAATTTAAAAATATAAGAAAAATGCACCTAGCTTACATAATTTAATTTCTTTAATTGCTTCCTAAATTAGATATATATTAGTGGAGTTATAACGCGTCGAAGTTAGGGTGTTAATATTAGTAGAGTGTGCAAAACGCGTCTATGTGCATAAGTTGTCCATGCACCTTACTAAGGTAGACGGCGTAACGCGCATAACCGCGTAACGCGCGGTTTAAACACCAAAACCACTACCAAACTTAAGGCTGTAGAGCCTTACACAATAGCTACTATAGCAAAATTATTTAATAGTAAGATCTATAAGGCTTAAGTGATATATATAGCTATAGAAATTAAGTTACAGTTTTAATCGCGCGCTCTGTACGCGAGGTGGACGCTAGTTGAGCTGTAACACTAGCTTAAGGCTCTTCACTACTTATAAGGCTTATTATAGGCCTCTCTTTTTAAGTAACTTTTTAAGAGCCTTAAGGCTGCTCTTCTTACTCTCTTAAGAAGTTTTTATAGATTGTTAGAGTTGTTTTATAGCCCTATAAGCAGCTGCCCTAGAAGGCTATTTAGCAGCTCTCTTAGCCTTCTCTTTCTTTTTTACTAATTAAGCTACAGGTCTTGCCTATTACTTTATTCTCTTCTCTTTTGCCTTTGCCTGCTTTATATCCTTACAATACTTATTTATTTTAGCTTTGTAGTATTATACTTCCCATTTTTACGCTCTTAGAGTTGTTGGCAATTATATGCTTTCTTTACCTTTTTTAAAGACTAGACTATAGCTTCACTTTAGTACTTTTTAAACTTTTAAAGTAAAAGAGGCTTACTTTATTTCTTGCAGGTTTTTTATTATTAGAGCCCTGCGTAGGCCTTTAACTCTATGTTGAAAAAAGTCTTTTAAGTTAAAATACAGTAATAAACTTAGCTTTGTATTCAAGCTTATTTATAACTTTGATCTTTTATTACCCTGCGTAATAGGCGTTTAACTTTCTTTTAGTTTAAAGTACTTAAGTCTAAAGACGTACTACCGCTACTTAAAAAGCTCTTAATACTAAATCTTTTTAATATAACTTTAAGATTAAAGAGTGAAAGGGCTATAGTCCTAAAGGCCGTTAAAATTGTTATTTCTTTAAAGAAGACCTACTAGGCTTAGAAAAAAAATCTCTTTTGCTTATTAAGATAAGGCCCTAGTTTCTTTCTAGAATTCTAGAAATCTAGGCTAGTAAATGGGTCGTGGGTATAGATTGGGTTAGTGTCGCACGGACCAGCAGTTGTAGTTAAATTAAGGTTGTATAAACTAGTAGTTAAGGTTGTAGTTAGGTTATATAGACTAGTAGTTGTAGTTGTATTTAAGTTGCATAGATTAGTAGTTGTAGTTGTAGTTAGGTTACACAAACTAGTAGTTAAAGTCATAGTTAAGTTACATAGACTAGTAGTTGTAGTTAAGTTAAAGTTAAGTTATTGTATTTATTACTAGTTATTTATGCTAGTTAAGAGATAGTTAAAACTTTACTACTATAGTTAACTATTATAGCTTATTATTATAGTAACACTTAAGCCTTAAGGCGCTGCTACTTTTATGCAAGAAGTAGAGAGTCTTTTTTTTATAAGCTTGTCTTTTACTGTTTTCTCCTCTAAAATTTAAATACTATCTTTAGGCGCTAGAAGATTAAATATCTTATTACTTTTATTATATAGTGCTTTAAGGCTAACATCTTTTTCTTTTCAATCCTTTACGCCTTTAAATTTAAAAAGATAGTATTTTTAAATGCTATAATTTGTTACATAGTTAAAGCTAAGAAATAATGCTTTAAATTACTAATAACATTTTATATTGTATTAGAAACGCGCTTAACACTAATACTAGTAATAAGAATTACTAATATGTTTTTTTAACTTAATATAGCTAAAAATAAGGATTTTTATTTTGTTGCTACTACTTTAAATTATTAAATAATATCACTAGTTTAATATAAAAAGTGCTAAAGTAGAACTATTTTTGTTTTGAGTAAAGCCTTTTATCTTTTTTTTATATATATAAAAGATGTCTAACTTCAAGTAAAAAAGCTATTAAAAAGTAAATAAAGAGTAGGCCTTTAAAACTATTTGCAGCTAAGTATCTTTTTTAAAAAAAAGTAAAAACCAGTACTCAATTTACTTCTTTACTATTATTATATTGAATTAAAATAGTTTTAAAAAACTCTTTATATTATATATATTTAGCCTTGCCAGCCATAGGCTGGCATTCGCCGTTGAACACGTTTCAATTGGTGTCGTTTTTTAGTACCTTCAGCAAATTTTTTGACTCTGATTTCGCTTGGTGGTCTAAGCTTTTCTGCTCTAAGCGCTTAGCGCGTGGACCTTATCCACTTACTGTTCGAAACTCGTTGACTACACACAATCTTTTTTTGACTTTTGCGACTAATTAGTAGAGAGCAGCTGCTTTTTACTTTTCTGGAAAACCCATTTTGACCACAACAACAACTATCACCTTTGATACCTTAAAAATTAAAAAACTTAGCCTAAAGTTCTGATATAAAATTTTAGTTAGCTAATTAGCACTTCTCTGTAATAACTAACTATAATAACTATACTTTATATATAGTAAGCTTTTAAGTTAAATTTAAAATAGCTGCGTAGTTAAATAGAAACTTTTACTTAGCTAAAGTTTTTGCGTAATACTAGCTTAGTTTAACCATTTTTATTTATTTATAGTAGCTTGTACTATTATAAGCTACTTTATAGTACAACTTTTTAGATATTTATCGAAAATTTTAACATTAAGTTTAGAAAATTAAAAAAATTGTTATATATAAAAGCTAAAAATATTAAACTTAAGGCTTTTAGATCTTACTTAAAAAGCTTATAACGTCCTTAAGCTACTCAAGCATCTCTATAATTACTTTAATATAGTGCTACTTAATAAAAAAGAGTTAAAGATACTTAAAGTTATGATAGTTCTTCTCTTTTATATTGTTATCAAAAGTAATAATAATATAAGTACTTCTTTCTATTACTCTTTTTTATACTAGCTATTTATTAATATCATTTAAAAGCATAAGCGTGCGCTTATATATATTATATATTGAGTTTTATTAAGTTTTTACATTGCAAATAACAAAAAGTCGTTCTCTTAGTAGTAAATATTATTAAGTAGCAAGTAATTGCTTATACTATTAGAGTAACGCGGTAGTAGTAATACAAATAGCTTAAATCTAAATAGTAGTTAAAATATATAAATTAAACATTATAAAAGTATAAATACTTTGCAAAGTGTGTTTAAAAAGGATATTTTTAATTTAATTTTTAAATACGTTGCTTACGTAAGACCTTTCTAGGTCTAATATCTATAATAGTAGCTAGCTAGAGATGTTAGATTATGTTTTAAACTCCTAAGTTAATAATATAAGCTAGACATAAGATAGAGTTTTCTAAAGCGCTTTAGCTAATATTCTTATCTACTAGTATTAATTAAATTATCTAACTAAGTACTGTATTATTGCTAGCATTATTGCAAGTAATAGCTAGAAGGTAAGACTAAGTATTAGTGTCTAAAAGTACACGTAGTACCTCTGCAGCTATTAAAACTCTAGTTTGTTGTCCGTGTAGTAGTTTAAAGTCAAGTAGTTTCTTTTGTAGTTGCTAGTTTAGTGTAATATAGTAACCTTTAACTTTAAGAAAGCTAAGATAATTAGCTACAAACTAAATATTTAGTTTAATTAAAATCTTAGTTATAGAGCCTGTAAGGACATAGCTCTAGACCACTACGCTATTACACCCCAAAAGAGGATTAATAACTAAGATAGTTATTCTTAGTCTAGAGTAGTATATATACTAGCACGGATTTCTGTAACCTCTAGCTTAGAGCTAGGTACTAGCTAGTGACAGCCTAGTCCTAGATAAGCCTAGTCCTTACAGAGCCTAAGTTTATAAAAAAAAAGCTTTTGCTTTATTAAACGAGTTCTAAAATATTAACTTAAATTTATATTAGGTGATTATTACAGTCTAATGTTAAAAGTAATAGGAAGAATTCTCTCCTTAACGTACGAGCGAGGGTTGAGGGTCAACTAGCCACGACGCCAGAAGGTAATGATCCGCGCGGGACGCCGATCACGTGAGTACTATCCCGCTAAGGCTAGCTATCTAGGATAGCTATGCATAAAGGGATAGCAGCGCTATTACAAACCTCCCTCTTAAAAAAGATGTATACAATAGTAGGACAAAGGCAACAAGTATAAAGATGTAATAAATTTTATTATTATACTTATTAACGTGTTTCCCGGATTGGTGGCTAACCCGGTATGTGGCTAAGCGAACACTAAGCGCGCTACCTGCGCTTTAACTTTGCGTTATGTCTTAACTACAAGCGCGTTATTTGTCTTATACTAAAGCTAATATATAGCTTGCTATCTTTAATCTTAATACAAGACGCGTTTAAAGCGTTAATTAAGCTGCAACGCTATATAATATCTTCTAAAGAACGCTAGCCTAATAATATAATAAGAAATGCACGAAACGCGACTAGGTAGCGTACGTAAAGCGTATAATAATATTAAAAAAAAAGCTGTTATAAAGCATATTTTTAACAAGTCTATAAGAGGATTTGCCCTTATAAAAGCTACTATTTAAAATATAGCTAATAAACTACTACATAAGCGTAGTAGTAAGCCTATTAGAAAAAACTAAGTTAATAAGTTTGTTAAAAAAACTTTTAAGCTTTATACGCGCTAAAGCTAGCTATATAATTACTAGTATGCTACTTATAAAGATCTAGTGCTTATTAAGCGCTAGTTTAGCTTAGTGTAGGTAACAAAATAGAAGTAAAAAATTTAAAATAATAATATTTATAACTTTAATAAAATTAGCTTTATAATAGGCAAGATTTTATTAGAAATAGTTATTATAAGCTTAAAAAATAAAAAAAGTAAAATATAGCTAAGTAACTATAAGTAGGTTACTATTATTTAAGGCGTAGGTGCTATAAAGCACTTACTTTCTTTTTTAATTATATTTATAAGTAGTGTACTTATTAACGTTAAGTTAAAAAATCTACCTTATTATTAAGTTTTTAAAGTAAGTTCTAATAGCTAGACTAATAACTAACTTACGCTTGCTTAGTTAAAGTATTTTAATAAGCATATAAAGTAAAGCGCTATAAGTACGTACTAGCTGCTTATTATAAATAGCTATTAAAGTTATAGCTTACTTAAATACACATTTTGTAGACATCTTTTTGGTAAAAAAAGATTTATTGCTAACAACAGGTATCCGGGCTCATGCCCCCTTGTTCGGCATTGCCAGCACGCAATTAGTGTGTCGCATGTTCGGACAGAAACGAAGATGCGCGATATCCCTCCAACTAACCCTCTTGACTAATGACCATTTACCGCTAACCATTTACTGCTAACCGCAACTTCTGTCATCCTGTCGCCATCCCAGCAGTGTTGCGGTCGCAGCGTTTAGTGCCTATTCTCAGATGTAAATAAACGACAACAGCATCACCATCCATGCACGGCTCTCCCATCCCTAGAGGCAACTCACAAAATCCTCCTGCTCGTCAGTTTGTCCCAGCTACTTAATAGCTGTTTTAACACGCCTTTGCTCCTTGTAAAGCTACTCCCAAGTCTCTTTGCTAAGGTTGCATTTGCGCAGGAGGAGATTGCCAAAGTAATACACCTTTACTGCACCTAGACTATTAACATGCGCAGTGTATATAGTATACTAGCTAAACCAGCCTTTCACAGTCCTTGTTGTAACCTCAACATCTATAACACCAGACGCATCAAAGATGTCTTAACCACAGTTACATTCTGACCTCTGCACCAACTCGACTACCACAGGGACTATCACTACTAGCTCCTTTTTAACTAACGGAGGTGGCCGCTTAACAACAGTGAACGCCAGCTTCGTGATCTACTACTATAGCTTCTAGTATAGTAACTTAGTGAGGTCTAACTTTACTTAATGTAAGCTATTAGTCTTCGTGTTAAAGGAGGAGAAGAACAGTCTAAGCATTGTATTGTTCGTATGCGAGTTGTTCGTATGCAGTACCGTGTAGTGTGGGAAACCCTAAAGGTGAGAAGTAGCAGGCAGGGAGCTTTTATAAAGAAGTATTGCAGGCTTCTGCTGCAGTAACGTATGTGTCCTTACCCTCTTCCTCCATCTCCATCGCAATCTTGTTGCCAGCTATAGGCTAGCAATTGCTGTTGAACACGTTTTAATTAGTGTCGTTTTTTAGTACCTTTAGCAAATTTTTTTAACCCTAATTTTTGCTTGGTGGTCTGAGCTTTTCTGCTCTAATTAGTAGAGGGTAGCTGCTTTTCACTTTTTTTGGAAACCCCATTTTGACTACAACAACAACCACCGCCTTTAACACCTTAAAAATAAATTCTTAAATTTTTAAAAAAAGAAAAAAATAATATTTTTAATATGCCTTTACATTTATTATATTTACTATAGCTTTTTAGTATTAGCTATTTCGCGCTGTTAAAACGCAAGTATAGTAACTAAATTTTAGCTTTAGTACGTAACTATATATACTTTATTAGTAAAAAAACTTTCCTTTAAGTATTTAAACTAGCTTTTAAGTAGTTTTTAATAGTAAAAAATATTAAGATAGGCTTTAAAGGTGCTAGGCTAGTTCTATATAACTTGTAAGCTATTCTATTAAAGCTTAATATAAAGATATAGACCTTAGCACTATTACTACTAAAGTAGAGCGTATAAAAAGCGTAAACACTGCGTAATACGTATAAAATTAAAGCATAAGCTATACTTATTTAATAGAAACTTTAAAACTGTTATAAGTCCTTTATAAGCTTATTAAATAAAAAATTTACTAGCTAAGTAAAGGTGCGTAGCAAATTACACATAATATAGTAATATTATAAAAGAAATAAGCGCGTGTACAAAGCGCAATTAATAAACTTACAAAGTATTAGTTAAAATAATAAAAGTATATATAAATAGTAAAGATTTATAGTAAAAGAATTAAGTAACTAAATTACTGAAAAAGATAGTAGTACTTGTAATGCTAGCGAAGGACCTGCGCGTAAGGTGTATAGTGTAATACACTGCAGACGTTGTAGTAAGAAAAGACACAACTTCCGCACTTATAAAGTAAAAATAAAGAATTTTAAGGATAGCGACAAGTCTAAAAAATAGATTAGCTTACTATATGTTTTAATATATTGTGTTCGTAATGCGCGAAGTTGAAGCGCAGGTGTCGCGCTTGGTGTTCGCTTAGCTACATACTAGGTTAGCCACCAACCTAGGAAACACATTATAGTCAACTTAAATAGCTTATTTCTTACACAAACTATTTACTAGTTATTTTATTTTTTATAAAATTAGTATTATTTACTTTTAGTTTAGATTAATAACTTTTTTTACATAAAATTACTTTTATAATACTTTATAAACTACTACTTTAGTATAGCTTGCTTTAGTATAAATTAAGCTTAAAGAAGTATAGCCTACCTTTATATAACACCTCAACTACTTAGAATTTTAGTTAATAATTTTAGTAGTAAGCTACTTAATCAAGAATTATAATAGTATCTTACAAAATTACTTAAAATAATATAGTTTAAGGTTTAAAACTTTTTATACTAAACAAATTATTATTTAAAAAAAATAAAATGCTTCACTTATCTAACTTTAATACAAAAAATAACTTCAGTGCCTAAGAAATTAGGAATTTTAGGTAATAGGCCTATATCTAGGTATAGTAAGTAGCTTTTATAATAGACATAATTAACTAGCTTTTAAGTTAGCTAATAGCTACTTTGAAAAGATAACCTATTACTATGAAAAAACTTAAAATAGCACTACCTAAGAAGTGTAAAAGAAATTCAAAAAACAATTAATATTTTCTACATACACTAATTTATACTGTACGTATAACAGAGTCTTTACTAATTAAAAAGTTTTTTTATAGTAAGTACATTTAAAAAAATAAAGCCTTTAACTAAATATAACTTTACATAAATAACTACTTACTAGACGTAAAATATAAAAAAGTTAAAGTAAAAATATAAGCCTTTTTTGTTAGTTGAACAGAGTTTAAATAAAAATAAAACATATTTTTAAAAAAGTAAATACTAAAAACTAGCCTAAGAAGAAAATTACTTGCCTAAAGGAGACTATATTAGTATCAGTATACATAGTAGAGTTTAAGTAGCTGTAAGTATTAATAAATTAAAATAATAAAGCACTTTAAATAGTATTTAAAGTAGGCCTAAAGAAAAATATTAAAGACAACTTTATATACTATAATAAGCCTAACATACTATCTGCGCTAGTTAAGCTAGCTACGTATATTAATAATAAGCATTAAAAATAGTTTACCTAAAAAAAAAACTATTAAATTAGCTTAGTAAGTATAATTGATAACATAGTAGATATAATAAAAATAGTAATACTATTATAATTAATACAGTATAAAATAAAGTTAATAAAAAAATTCTTGAAAAAAAAGGTATAATAGCTTTTTTAAGAAAAAATGCTAAAAGCATTGTAATAATAAAGCATATTTCTAGTGTAGCAAAATTCAACACTTTGCCTAGGACTATAAAGAAGAATAAGTTTAATAGACAGCATTCAAAATTAAAATAATTAAACAAGAAATGCTATACTTAGTTTAAATAAAACTAAATAATAACTTAAGTAACTTAGACTTTAATCAGAAGGCACGCTTAATAAACAGCTATTAGATTATACTATAACTAAAACTAGATAATAAAGTCCTTACTTTAAGCAAGTCTAGGCTAATAAATTAGAAAGTTAAGAATAAAGTTGTACTAAAATAATTAACTAATAACTAAGATTAAGTATATAGAACAACAAAGCACTATACTAAAGAATATATAGTTTAAGTAAGAATTAAGATTACTAGTATAAACATTAGAAAGGTTAAGTATTAAGTAATATACTAATAACTTTACATTAATAATTTAGTAGCTAAAGTTAAAGACTAAAAAGCTAAAAAAGTAGAAAGTACTAAAAAGTATAAAGCGTTATATTAGTACAAATGTAAGCTTAATTATAAGTATTATAAAAAAATTCAAGAAAAGTAAAAACTAGAATGAGACTAGTACTACTACTTAAACTTATAAGTAGATAAGTGCTTAGTAGACAAGTGTTACTTTATGAATTTGAGAAAGTAAAGATCTACTACTAACTCCTATAGACGCAATACAGAGATAGATATAACTTCTATTAATAGTAACTTAAGAAAGCATAATAAGTAAACAACTACTACTGTGTTACTTTATTATTAAATATTTGTAAGGTAGTAGACTGCCTAATTTATAAAGTAAAAAAGCTAGAGCTAAAGAAATAAGTTTTAAAGTAAAAGATACTTTACTAAAACTTTTATTAGAGCTTTTATTATAATAATAGTTACTTAATATACTATAGTACTAAGTACAGTGCAGGCTACTTTCTTAAAAAGTAAGTAAGTAGGTAAAAAATAAAAATGCTACTAAAAATAAAGTTATACTAGTAAGAGTATACTTAAGACAACTTTAAAAGAAAGTATAAAATACTAATAGTTAAGTAAAGTAGTTACTTACAGCTATATTAAAAAAAGTTAGAAACTATTAGTACTTATAAGTAGTAAGGCTATATAAATAATAATTTTTTTATAAGTAGTAAGAAAATATAAAGTACTATACTAAGTTTAAAAGAAACTAATTCTAATAGTTTTAGCTAATAATAAACTTATAAAATGCAAAGATAGTATATTACAGTTAGGGACTAAATTAACAAAGCTATAAATAGCAGGCATAGAGTGCTAGATAGATATTGAAATGATAGACCTAAGAGAACTAGACATATTAATTAGTTATAAATAGCTAGATACATATAACCTTGCTATTAATTAGTAAATGAAAATAATACTTAAAAAAGAACTTATGCATAAAGTTGCTAAAGTACTTAAAAAGATACGCCTAATAGATTAAAGATAACTTGAAATAAAAGATTTAGTACAATTTTATTATATAGAATAAAAAGAATTTATGTAAAAAGCTTTTAGAAAATAATTTCTTTTTAAATAAGGTAAGTTGTAACTATAAAAAAAAGACTTTTACTACTAAGAATACTAAGAGAGTATTATACTAACAAGTTTAGAAAACTTTTTAAATAAAACAAGGCTATAAAGCTAGCAGACTATTAAAATTAAAATCAATTTTTTTTTAAACAATGAAGCTAAGCTAAGCTTAGAATTAACATACCTAATATTGCCTAAGCATAATACTAAGCTAAGAGATTAAATCTAGAAGAATTTATAAAAAGAATTTATCTAACTAGAATTAAGCTTAATAGCTTTACTTATCTTATTTATAAAAAAGTTTAATAAGAAGTAGTAACTATATATTAACTTTAGAAGGTTAAATAGTATAACGTAAAAGAATTAATATTCTTTACTACTAATAATAAAGCTTATATATTAATTTTAGAAGCTACGTAGTTTATTAATTTTTACATTTAAGAAATTTTTACTAAATTAAAATTAATAAAAGTTACTAAGTAAATAACAGCGTTTAAGATAAAATAAAAACATTTAAATATTTAGTTATGCCTTTTAGATTAATAAACGCACAGGTCACTCTTCAATTGGTTATAAATAATATACTTTATAAATACTTTAGAATTTTTGCTTTAGCGTACCTAGATAATGTACTAGTATACTTTAGCAAAACGCTTAATGAATATATAAAGAATATTAAGAAAGTGCTTAGAAGCTTAAGAATTATTAGCTGTACTTGTAGCTATAGAAGTATAAATTCTATATTAAGAAGATAGAATTCCTAAGCTTTATAATATTAATAAAAAAAGCAAAAATAAGTTAAAAAAATATTGCAGCTGTGCAAAAATAGATAATACTTAAAATAGTTAAAAACGAATAATTTTTTCTAAAATTTTCTTACTACTAGTAAAAGCTTATTAAGAATTGCTTAAAGATTACTACACCTCTCTTAAAAATTAGAAAAAAAAAATAAATTTACTTAAAATAAGAAATAATAAAAAGTATCTATTAAAATTAAATTAATATTTCTTAAGGCACTTGTACTAGAGATATACAACTTAAAATAAGAAACCTAAGTTAAGACTAATACGTTAAACTATATAATTAAAGCTATATTATTATAGTAGTGCCTAAATAAAAAATAAAGACTAGTGTTCTACTATATGAAAAAGTTTTTTAGAGCAAAACTTAAGTATAATATAATAATAAGAAGTTACTAAGAGTAGTTAATTTCTTTAAATAATAGGAAGTATATTTATTAAAACTACTATACTAGATTAAAATTTTTACTGATTACTAAAACTTAGTAGAGTTTATAAAACAGAGAAACTTAACAAATAATAAGTTTAATAAGCTAAGTTACTAGCTTAGTTTAACTTTAAAATAACTTACTATACTAAAATACTTAATAAAGTAGTAAACGCCTTAAGTAAAAGATTTAACCTACGCAAAGATAGTTATAAGAAAATATATAATACTATATTGAGAAAAATGCTAGATAGCAGTCTAGGTTATAACTAGCTAGAACTAGCTAAGGTAGCTAAGGTAGCTAAGCAGGTAGAAACACTATAATAGTAGTAGTAGTAAATAGTAGCCAACTAGTAGTTTAAGCCTAAGAAAGATAGCTTTAATAAACTACTATAAAATAAGAGAAAGTACTAAGATATAGTTCACGAAAATTAAATATATTTACCTTTATAAATAAAATTAAGTCTTATAAAAAAACTAAATAAGTTCTTAGAATATAGATATGTAGTAATAAATGAAATAGTTAAGCAACTAGCTAAGGTGTTTTTAATACTACGCTTGCAAGTAAAGTTATAAAATATACTAAGTAACTATTTATTATATTACTAAAAGAAGCTTAAAAAACATAAGCTTAATAGCTTATTATAACTTTTATAGCTACTAACAGAACTATAAAATAGTATAATAACAAACTTTATAGTAAAGCAATTAAAACTATTAAAACTAGAGTTAGCTTAACCTTACAACACTATTCTAGTAATAATTAATTATTTTACTAAAGTAGCAAAGTTTATACATCTAAAAAAGGGTATTATAATAGAAAGCTGCGCGTATACAGTAATAATAGCACGAGTGTTAAAGTATAGAATACTTAAAGAGTTTATTATTGATTATAACAAAGTATTTACATCTAAGTATTAAGATATATTTTTAGCAAAATTAAGTATAAAGAAAAATCTATTAACTAGCTTTTACTTTAAAATAGATAGCTAGACAGAATGAATAAACTAAATACTGGAATAACATTTAATAATGTACGCTAATAAGCTATAAGATAACTAAGTTGAATTTTTACTAACAGTATTTTTAACTAATAATAGTATAGAGTTAGTAACTATAAAGTACTTACTATACTACGTAAACTATAAATATAAGCTAGCTACTTATTAAAATTTAAAGAATGTTAAAAGTATTATAGTAGGTGTAGATAACAAAACCTGCTTAATGTAAGAGCTATATAAATATTAAGTAAAAATTTAGCTTATAAAAACCTTATTATGGCTCAGGCAGCTAATAAGTAAAGAATTAAAAGACTAATTTTTAAGAAAAAAGGCAAAGTTTCTCTATTATAATAGAACTTAAAACCTAAGCAACTAAGTAGAAAACATAATAATCTTTAAGTAAAACTATTTAAAACTTTGAAAGAAATAAGTTATATAAATTATGAACTTTAATTATTACTAAGTATGCACGTTTACTTGTCTTTTACAAGAAACTTTTAGAAAAAGCACCTTTAGATACTAAGCTAGCTACTAATATAAAGCTTAAAAGTAATAAGTATAAGATTCAGAAAATTAAAGACTTACAGAAATCTAGTTGTTAGTGAAAATACTTAATTAAGTAGTAAAAATAGATAGAAAGCTAAAATACTAAAAAACTAAAAAAGAACTTAATAAACTATAAGTTATAAGTACTTAAGTACTATTGTGAACGCTTAAGGAAAAAAAAACTAAGTCTTTAAGAAAAAAAAAGTAATTAAAAGAAAATTAAAAAAAGCGTTAGCTTATCACTAGCCTAAGTTATTAATAGTCTAGGTAGTAATAGTTCAGTTATTAAAAGGTCTATACTAGAGGCAGAGTTTTTCTTAGCTTGCTTCTTTATGTAATTTTAAAGATTTAGAATAGCAAAATTTCAATTAGTAAATAATTACTTTTAGGCCTTAGTTTTTAGGAGCTTTAGTCTACTTTAAGCTAGCTAAGCCTTTAAACGCGCAACTTTACGATGCTTTTTATACTTTTTATACTAAACTTTTTTTTAACAAAATAAGTAAACTATACTTTAATTGTATAGAAACATAACTAGTGTAATAACTAGTAGTAGTATTTATAAAATAGTAAAGATTTTTTACTTCATACTACTTATAACAAAAAGCTATTTTTAAACTTAGCTTTTTTATAAAATTAGCACAAGTGTAATACTTAAAAGTAAAGTTTTATAGGCAAGAATAGTAGGACAATAGAACTTAAGGCATAGTTAAAAAGGCGTAAAAAAAAATAAGCGTATAACTGTGAAGATTGTCTGTAGATGATCTGTGTTGGTTCTCTTAGAATAAGTGAGTGCGATAGACGGGGGTTGTACTAGCACGATTAGTAGATTGATGTAGTAGTATAGGGTTATGTTAGCACGTTTAGTAGAATAATGTAATAACATAGAAAGGTTAAGAATTAGGTAATTTTTAGATTGTACTTAAAGTTAAACACACTAAGCTATAAAAGCTTAATGCCTACCACTATATACTAAGAAAGTGTTTAGCTGTCCTACAGAATTTTATGTTGTTTTATGCGTAGGACGTGTAGGATTTTGTAGTATATTGTAAGACGCATGTAACTTGTTTTATAAAGAATTTCTGCTAAGGTCTGTAGGATCACGTGCTTAGTGTAGGGTAGTATTATTTATTAGCATACAAAAGCGTTGCTCTTTATTTAGGTAGTTTAAGATTTTTTTTTACTTCTATTCTTTATACATAGTCTATACCTTCTCTCTTTTTAAGTTTGTAACACTATCCTTCTTTTTTATATTCTTATTCTTATAAACTAGCTTAGTAGTTTCCTGTAGTACTACTTATTATTACGCACTTAGTAATTGTATAAACAGTATTAGTTAAATTACTATAGTTACTTATGAATATTGTATTAAAAAGCGTTTATTATATAAAATGTCTTTATTAAAGAAGGCGTGTAAGAATTGTTATAAAAATAAAGTTAAAGAGTATATTTTAGCAGAGGTGCTGTTACTAAATTATTTGCAGCTAGACTAAAAGTTAGCCTAATTAGAGTAGTAGGAGTTTAAAGCTAATATAGTATAGTTAGTTATACTTAAGGCGTTGTTAGTAGCGCGTGTAAAGAAAAATTATTTTTAGAAAAGTATAAGGTGCTAGCGCGTTATAAATAGTAGTTAATAGATAAATTAAGAGAATTTGTTAAGGAGATTAAAGCCTTAGAAGCTGTAGAGGATATTAACTATAAGGTTAGTATTTTAGAGAGTAGTCTAATGCCTAGTACGCTGTTATTAAATTAGAGCGCGTTCTCTCCTACTTATTTAGAAAGTAATTTTACTTTTAATAACTTTTTAGGTAAGTTGCATAGTACTGTGTAAGCAGTTAGTAATAATTTATAAAGTTTATATTTAGTTTCTATGTCTTCTTGCTATTTAGTGTTGGAGATTAAGCTACTTAGCTGTTCCTCCATAGAATCCAGGTGCTCAAAATCACACCTGGAATCTACAATTAACCTACGATTAATTGATTACTAGAAGCTATTACGCTACTAGTACGACTTATCATTGTTATTAATTGATCTACAGTAACTACGCAATCTATTACGTAAGATTATATAAGATTATAAGATATTGCATTATTTACTACGCAAGCTATTGCGTAAGTACAGATCTTTCTAGAATCCAAGTAACAGGTATATATAGACTGTAGTTTAGCTTGTAGTTAGAAAAAAAGAGAGTTAAGAATGAGTTCTTAAGAGAATTATAATATTTAATTAAGCAGTTGTACAAAACAATAATAAGACTTAATTACTCTTTTCCCCTAGTCTCTATATTTCTTTCTCGTATTCTTATTATTCTACTTCCGCACCTCCTCCTTAATCTCTAGGTTATAAGCCTATTTAGGCTGCCTCTGAGTCTACTACAAACAAGTAGAAGGCAGAGACCTCTACCTCTAAGTTAAAAGTAGAACAAGAAGCAATTAGCCTTGGAGATTGAATCCGCAACAGGTTATGAGCCCGGAGGTCAATTCGCAACATTTAGGTATCTTAACTATTTAACTAGGTATCTTTTACTATTATTTTATGCTTAGTGTGCTAGGTTCTTCTTAACTTTAAAAATATTGTTTCTTTTTATTTTAAATTAGAAAGTTTTTTGTAACAGCATTTCTAGGTTTACTAGTTCTAATATGTTAATATAGAGTTTAGAGTAGATTTTTATATTTAGTAGAAGGTTAAGTGTATATGTAACTAGTCCCTTCTAGTCTAGAATTAAAAATAGTTTAACTTTAATATTGTTAAGTTCTTTATTAAGTTGTCTAGTGCGAAGATTCTTTGGAAGTAAATATACTTTATTTATTTTTTTTAGCTAAAGTACTATTTTTTGTTTCTAGTTAACATATAAAATGCTTTAGCATTAAGCCATTTTAAGTATTATTTCAAGTAACTTATATACTATTTTCAGCTTATTAGCTGTAGTAATAGCTATTTTTATTTTTTAGCTTAGAAATGTTTATATAAAGAGATTTAGGTGTCTTTTATAGTTTGCGTAAAATAGTATTTACTTTATAGATTTTAAAATGTTATTATTATATGCTATATATGCTACAGGTAGTAGTAAAATGACCTTTTAAGACAACCTTTTGATGTAACCACACATTTTGTAGACACCTTTTTAGTAAAAAAAGATTTATTGCTAACAATAGGTATCTAAGCTTATGCCCCCTTATTTAGCATTGCTAGCACGCAATTAGTGTGTCGCATATTTAAACGGAAACAAAGATACGCAATATCCCTTTAACTAACCCTCTTAACTAATAACTATGTACTACTAACTATTTACTGCTAACTAAAACTTCTGTTGTCCTATTACTATTTTAGCAGTATTGCAGTTATAGCATTTAGTGCCTATTCTTAAATGTAAATAAATAACAACAGCATTACTATCTATATATAGCTTTTTTATTCCTAAAAGTAACTTATAAAATTCTCTTACTTATTAATTTATTCTAGCTACTTAATAGCTATTTTAATACGCCTTAACTTCTTATAAAGCTACTTTTAAGTTTCTTTACTAAAGTTGCATTTACGCAGAAAAAGATTGCTAAAGTAATATACTTTTACTACACCTAGACTATTAATATGTATAGTATATATAGTATACTAGCTAAACTAGCTTTTTATAGTCCTTGTTGTGACCTTAACATTTATAATACTAGACGTATTAAAAATATCTTAACTATAGTTATATTTTAACTTCTACACTAACTTAACTACTATAAAGACTATTACTACTAGCTCTCTTTTAACTAATAAAAGTAGCTACTTAATAATAGTAAACGCTAGCTTTGTAATCTACTACTATAGCTTTTAGTATAGTAACTTAGTAGAGTCTAACTTTACTTAATATAAGCTATTAGTCTTTGTATTTAAAAAAGAAAAAAATAGTTTAAGTATTATATTATTTGTATACAAGTTGTTTATATATAGTACTATATAGTATAGGAAATTCTAAAAGTAAGAAGTAGTAGGTAAAAAGCTTTTATAAAGAAGTATTATAGGCTCCTGCTGTAGTAACGTATGTGTTTTTACCTTCCTTCTCTATTTCTATTGTAATCTTATTGCTAGCTATAAGCTAGCAATTGCTGTTAAACACGTTTTAATTAGTGTTGTTTTTAAGTACTTTTAGCAAATTTTTTTAACTTTAATTTTTGCATAGTAGTTAAAGCTTTTCTGCTCTAAGCGCTTAGCACGTAGACCTTATCTACTTACTATTTAAATCTTATTAACTATACACAATCTTTTTTTTGGTAGAGGGTAGCTGCTTTTCACTTTTTTTAGAAACCCTATTTTAACTACAACAACAACCACCACCTTTGACACCTTAAAAATAAATAGGTAGTAATAATACCTAATTATCTTGCTGTTTATTAATAAATCTTCTAAGGTAGGCTTTTATTATTTAATTTATTTATTTATTTTGTTTATCTATTTGCAGGTAATAAGCTATGAATAGCTTTTATTTTATTCTAATTACAGCTAACAGTGTTATCTAAAGTTAGAAGTAAAGAGCTTATCATTATCACTAATAATTAGCTTTTGTATACTGTAATATTTAATAATTTAATTATTAATAATATGTGCTAGTTGTACTGCTGTAAAAATTTTTAGAGGTAATATACTCTGCTTGTTTTATAAATTTATTTACTACTACAAGAATTGTGCTGTAAGATACTTTAGTAATAAAGTTTTTTAAGACTAGTAAGCTTATAACAAAGTCTATAGAGATATTTAACTATAGTACGTTAAGTAGTTCTATTGCTTATATTTCTTTATAAGGTGCGTAGGTACTGTACTTATTTTTCTGATTGTCTACGTACTTAGTAATAAAGGAGGTAACTTTGTCTTTTATTTTTAAAAACTTATAATTCTTTTTAATAAGTTTTATAATTTAAGTAATACTAAAGTAACTATATATAGAGTTGTTATAATATTATTTAATAATTACTTTTTATAATTTTCTTAGTACGTCTAGTGTAATTTGTAGAAAAATGTTTAGTATTTTTACTAGTCTTAATAATCTGTCTTTATTAATCTTAAGTATTGTAGTATTAATAATTTTTTTATTTTTATAATATTATGTTATTAGCTAAGAGCATCTGCTTTGCTATTATTTTTCTTTAGTGTATATATAATTTTAAACTTATATTATTTAACTAATTCTAACTATTTTACTTATTATTAGTTAAGTACTTTAGTAGTTGTAAAGTTAACTAAGTTTTTATAATTTATAAATATAATAAGTTTTAAGTAACTTTCTGTGTATGCTCTTTAATACTATAAGTATGTAATAATAGCTAATAGTTCTTTATTATAGACGTTATATTGTTCTTCTAGTCTAAAGAATTTTTGTAAATAGTACGTAATTGGGTACTATTTGCCTTTATATAGTTAACTAGTACAGCCTCCTAGCGTAAAGTTTAATACATTAGTTTTAAAGCATAATAGTTATTTTGCTTAAAATATTTTAAAGCATAGTAGTCTTATACTTACTTTTTTAAGTATTTAGAAAGCGTTTTTTACTTCTTTACTCTACTTAAAGAGTATTTCCTTCTTTATAAGTCTTATTAATAGAATAGTAATCTTAGAGTAGTCTTTAAAAAACTTTTAGTTAAAGTTTAAAAATTTAAAAAATATTTTTATTTTTTTAACTATTATTATTTATAGCTATTTTTTAACTACTTATATTTTTTTTTTACTTATTTATACTCCCTGTGCTACTACTATATATTTAAAGAAAGTAGTCTTATTTTTATAAAACTTATATTTTTCTAGTTCAAGTTAAAAGTTAAACTATTTTAGGCACCTTAGTACTATATAAATATGTTCTGCATAATTCCTAAAGTTTTTAGAGTAGATAAGAATATTATCTAAGTATACTATAATAAAAATATTTAAATATACTCTTAATATATTATTAATAAGTTCTTAAAATATTACTAAGGCGTTTTTAAGCCTAAATAGTATAATAGTATATTTATAGTGTTAGTATTGTGTTTAGAATACTATCTTCTATTCTTTACTTTTTCTTATTCTAATAAGGTAGTATTTATTTTAAAAGTTTAATACTATAAAGACTTTAGCATTAAATAATTAATTCTAAAGCTCTATAATATTTAGTAATAAGTATTAATTTTTTACTATTATGTTGTTAAGTTTCTAGTAGTTAATAAATATCTATAGTAGCCTATTTTTCTTTAGTATAAAGAGTATAGGAAATCCTACTAGCAATATTAAAAGTTTAATATATTTTTTTCTTAAATTCTATTTAGCTTAATCCTTAGTTCTTTAAGTTCTATCTTTAATAATTAATAAATTAGCCTAAAAAGTAAAGTCTTCTTTTTTTCTAGAACAATCTTATAGTCCTAGAGTTAGTGTCTTAGTAAGGCTTAGCTATCTACTACTTTTATAAAAAGGTACTAAAATTTTTTATACTTTTTAGAATACTTAAAGTTACGTATTACTTTAAAACTTTAACTTTATAACTTAAAAGTGCCTTACTAGTATTTATTAAGTTAAACTCTTGTATTATAAGGCTATTCTTAGTTAAGGTTTTCTAGTTTTTAGCAATATTATAAACTTACTTTTTATTTACTATTATAGTTATTAAATATAAAGGCTAGCTTAAAGTTGCGTCTAATTTACAGCACTTAAATAAGAACTTCTTTAACTTTTAGTTAATTTATAAGTTATATATTTATAACTAAAAAATTCTTAATATAATATTATAAGTAGCTAATTTAAAGACGTTTAAGTTTAATTCTTTTTTATATTCTTAAATACTAAGTATTACTTTACTAACTTTATACGTAATAGTTGTCTTGCCTAGTATAAGCTAACTATTTACTATATATAGTAAGTAAAGTTCTTATTTTTTTAGTATTTATAGACTTGCTACTTACACTACTTAAAGAAAAACAAAGTTAGCTTAAGAGCTAAAATTTACTAATACTATTATTTAATATTTATTAAGCTTTACTAGTAGCTTAAAGATGCTTAAGAAGTTAATTACGTTTATTACTTTAGCAGTTCTAAGTGTTTAGGGTGTTTATCTAAAAAAGACTATATACTAAATTTATAAAACTTCTTAGCAACTATATATAGTTTGCATTTAATATTAAAGTTTATATACTATAAAAGCTAGTTACATTTTTATATATAAATTCTATTCTTATAATTCTTTTACTGCATTATATGCATTTGCAGAGTTTTTTCTAAATTATTATATTTATAGAAGTATAAGCTATGTTGTTTGCTCTATATATATACTACGCATTGATTGTTTAGGTAGTTGTACTATAAGTACTAAAAAAATTTGCTAAAGGTACTAAAAAACGACACTAATTAAAACGTGTTTAACAGCAATTGCTAGCCTATAGCTAGCAACAAGATTATAATAGAGATAAAGAAAGAGGGTAAGAACACATATATTACTGCAGCAGGAGCCTATAATACTTCTTTATAAAAGCTTTCTGCCTGCTGCTTCTTACCTGTAGAATTTCTTATACTATATAGTACTACATACAAACAACTTGTATACAAACAATATAATGCTTAGACTATTTTTTTTCCCCTTTAATATAAAGACTAATAGCTTATATTAAATAAAGTTAGACCTTACTAAGTTACTATACTAGAAGCTATAGTAGTAAATTATAAAGCCGGCGTTTACTATTGTTAAGCGGCCACCTCTGTTAGTTAAAAAGGAGCTGGTAGCGATAGTCCCTGTGGTAGTCGAGTTGGTTAGAATATAACTGTAGTTAAGACATCTTTAATGCGTCTAGTGTTATAGATGTTGAGGTCACAACAAGGACTGTGAAAGGCTAGTTCGGCTAGTACACTATATACACTGCGCATGTTAATAGTCTAGGTGCAGTGAAGGTGTATGTAAGTACTTATATTAAGGTATTCTTTTTAGTTTCCTTAGAAACTATTCTAATTTATACTTATCTAAGTTGTGTATAGTGCAGTTATTATGTATATATATAGTTTATAAATACTTTGCGTGTTCTAGGTTATGTAAATTTATCTAATAGTATATAGTATTATAATTAACTTCTTATGTCTTTTGCCTTTAGCATGTTGCCTAAAGTTCTTTATAAATTTTTATTTTTTTTTATATAACAGTTAATGCGTTAGTTTATTCTAGAATGCTTTAGTATTTTAAGTTTATTTTTATACAAAGTTATTATATAAGGCTTTATTAATAGTACTTGCTAGAATAATTCTTTTCCTTTATAGTTTCTCTAGTAAATTAGCATACTAGTAGTATTCTATTAATATTTTTATACAAAGTTCTATAAAAATTTCTTTAAGTTATTTAAGCTGCCTAAGTAGAACATTAATTTTTTAGCTAGGTTGTTTAAGCATTATATTTTTAAAAGTAGTAATATCTATATATTAATGTTTTGCTTATCTAGTGTAGTATAGTACTTCTGTATAGCTAGTAGTAAATTTTCCTAGTTGTAGGCTATTAGTTCTTCCTATATAACTAGTGTAGAGAGCTAATAAGTTTCTTAGAACCTAGCTATTTTTCTATGCTTATTCTAGTTAGCGGGAGTTACTTCAATTTCTTTGTTAAGCATAATTTTAGAAACATTATTATCTAAAGCTTCCTTTAGAGTAATTATAAAAAAATTATCTAAACTATTAATATCTGCCTAGTCCTGTCCTTAGACTGTAATAGTAGGTTAAGTAATAATATTCTATTCTTCTTTTAAATTATTGCTAAGTACTACATAGTAAAAAATATTTAACTATTATATTACTTTGCCTTAGCTCTAGTAGTCCTGCTTTATATAACCTTCTTTACTATATATACAGCAAGTAATTTTTTTCTTACTACTTTTGTTATTTTAAAACTTGTTCTTCCTAAGTTTTTTATTAAGATTATTAAAGTATATAGGCTTATAGCTGTTAGTTACATAGTATTTTAAAATTCTAAAAGTATAGTTTTGTTATTAACCTTAGTTAAAGAATAGATGTTAAAATATTTAACAAAGTTAAGTGTTTATAGTTTTTAGTATATAATTTTCTTATATAAATAGTTATTTTTCTAATTTTAGCTTATAAAGATTATTATTTTATTAAATAGCCTTAGCTATAAGTTTATTAAGTATGGTAAAAGTAGCTCTGCTTTACATAAGTTCTACTTATACTACTAGTTTAAGACCTTGTTAATATGTCTGCATTAAACTATTATCATTCTATTTAATAACTATTTAGTACTATTAAAACTCTATTATTTAATTAGCTATAGAGCACGTTTATTACAACTTTTAAATTTTTTATTCTACTACTATAAATTTTTTAAAAAGTAAAAATACTTTTATTTTTTTTAATTTAAAGTTATTCTAGTCTTTAACACATGCCTTATTAATATTATTATTAATAGTAATATTAATATATTAATTAAGAATAAAATTAGCTTATTTTTTAGTAGCTTTTTATAGAAACGTAGAGGCCTATATAACTATATTATTATTATTAAATTTAGTCTTTTTAATTTAAAAGTATCTATTAACTTAGAGTAGCTATTCTTTAAGCTTATTATAATTACTATAGTTAATATTAAGCTTATTAGCTTACGTAGTTGTTTCTATAGTTAAGATATTAGTAGAAGTATTTATTATAGTATTACTTATTTTAAAAGTATTCAAAGTGTAAAAATTATTTATAAATAATCTATATTAGTTTTCTTAGAATAAGGAAGTGTAATAAACAAGAGTTATACTAGTATAATTAGTAAATTAATCTAGTAGTATAGGGTTGTATTAGCATGTTTAGTAAAATAATATAATAATAAAAAAAAGTTAAAAATTAGGTAATCTTTAAATTACACTTAAAGTTAAACATACTAAGCTATAAGAGCTTAATACCTACTACTATATACTAGAAGAGTGTCTAGCTATTCTATAGAATCCTATGTTGTCCTATGCGTAGGACGTATAGAATTTTATAGTATATTATAGAACGCATGTAACTTGTTTTATAAAGGATTTCTGCTAAGGTCTGTAAGATTACGTGCTTAGTGCAGAGTAGCGTTATCTATTAGTATATTGCCCTTTGTTTAGGTAGTCTAGGATCTCTTCCTGCCTCTATCCTTTATACATAGTCTGTACCTTCTCTCTTCTTAGGTTTGTAACAATAACATAATAAGTATACTAAAACTTTATATACAGCTAGCAATTTAACACGCAGCATAGAAAAATAATATTCTAAAGTATTAAAATAATTTGCCTAAGAGGAAGGATAATGTTATAAATAATTAGAAAGATTCTTTCCTTAACGTACAAGCAAGAGTTAAGAGTTTACTAGCTATAACGCTAAAAGGTAATAATTTACGCAGGATGCTAATTACGTAAATACTATCTTGCTAAGGCTAGCTACCTAGAATAGCTATACATAAAAGGATAGTAGTGCTATTATAAACCTCCTTTTTAGAAAGGATTTACAAGATAGCAGGACAAAGGCAATAGGTATAAAAATATAATAGATTTTATTATTACACTTATTGTAGTTAACTTAAATAGTTTATCTCTTTGTTATAAACCTAAGAAGAGAGAAGGTATAGACTATGTATAAAGGATAGAGGCAGGAAGAGATCCTAAACTACTTAAACAAAGGACAAGCCTTTATGTGCTAATAAATAACGCTACCCTGCACTAGGCACGTAATCTTACAGGCCTTAGTAGAAATTCTTTATAGAATAAGTTACATGCGTCCTATAATATACTACAAAATTCTATATATTTTATATATAGAACAGCATAAGATTCTGTAGAATAGCATAAAATTCTATAAGATAGTAAAATACTCTCTTAGTATATAGTAGTAAGTATTAAGCCTTTATAGCTTAGTATGTTTAACTTTAAGTATAATTTAAAAACTACTTAATTTTTAACCTCTTTGTTCTATTATATTATTCTACTAAACGTGCTAACACAACCTTGTACTATTTATATTAATTTACTAATTATGCTAGTACAACCTTTATTTATTACACTTACTTATTTTAGAAGAACTAATATAAGTTATTAATAAATAATTTTTACACCTTAAATACTTATAAAATAAGTAATACTACTATAAACACCTTTACTAATATTTTAACTATAAAAATAACTACGCAAGCTATTAAGCCTAATACTTACTATAGTAATTATAATAAGCGTAAAAAATAGCTACTTTAAGTTAAGAAGTACTTTTATATTAAAAAAACAAAAATTAATATTAATAATATAGTTATATAGGCCTTTACATTTTTTTTAAAAAGCTACTAAAAAATAAGATAATTTTATTCTTTATTAATATATAAACATTACTATTAAAAATAATATTAATAAAGCACCTTTAAAATACTAAAATAACTTTAAAATAAAAATAAGAAAAGTATTCTTACTCTTTGAAGAATTTGTAGTAGTAAAATAAAAAATTTAAAATTACAGCAAACACGCTTTATAGCTAAATATATAATAGAGTTTTAATAGTACTAAACAGTTATTAAATAAAATAGTTACAATTTAATATAGATGTACTAACAAAGTCTTAAACTAGCTATATAAGTAGAACTTATACAAAGTAAAGCTACTTTTAATATACTTAGTAAACTTATAGCTAAAGCTATTTAAGTAAATAATAATTTATATAAGCTAAAGGTAAAAAAACTACTATTTATATTAAGAAATTGTATACTTAAAAATATAAATGCTTAACTTTATTAAATATTTTAACGTCTATACTCTAACTAAAGTTAATAATAAAATAACACTTTTTAAATTCTAAAATATCATATAACTGATAGCTATAAGCTTATATACTTTAATAATCTTAATAAAAGACTTAAGAAGAATAAGTTTTAGGATAATAAGAGCAGAAAAAAAAATTACTTACTATATATATAGTAAAAAAGGTTATACAAAGCTAGACTACTAAAGCTAAAGCAAAGTAATATAATAGTTAAATATTCTTTACTATACAGTACCTAGTAATAATCTAAATAAAAATAGAATGTTATTACTTAACTTACTATTACAGTCTTAGAATAAGACTAGGCAAATATTAATAGTTTAAATAACTTTCTTATAATTACTTTAAAGAAAGCTTTAGACAATAATATTTCTAAAATAATGCCTAATAAAGAAATAGAAGTAACTCTAGCTAACTAAACTAAGTATAAGAAAATAGCTAGGTTCTAAAAAACCTACTAGCCCTTTACACTAGTTATAAAAAAAGAGCTAATAGACTAAAGGAATTTACTACTAGCTATATAGAAGTACTACACTATACTAAATAAGCAAAATATTAATTTATAACTTTTACTACTCCTAAAAACATAATACTTAAATAACTTAGTTAAAAAAATTAATGCTCTGCTAAAGTAGCTTAGATAAACTCAGAACATGTTTATAAGACTTTATAAAAATTTTTTAATTAAATACTATTAGTATGCTAACTTACTAGAAGAACTATAAAAGAAAAGAATTATTCTAGCAGCAACTATTAATAAAAATTAATATAATAATTTTATAAAAAGATAGACTTAAGATACTAAGGTATCCTAAAATAAACTAACGCATTAACTTTCAGACTAAATTTTTTTTTTTATAAATAACTCTAAGTAACACACTAAAAGTAAAAAGTATAAGATATTAGCTATAATAGCATGTACTATTAAACAGATCTACGTAACTTAGAACACGCAAAGTACTTATAAACTATATATATATATAATAGCTATACTATGCACTACTTAAATAAGTATAAATGAAAATATTTTTTAAAGAAACTAAAAGAAATGCTTTAATGTAAGTACCTATAGTACAACTACTTAAACAATAAATGCGCAGTATGTATATAGAATAAATAATATAGTCTATACTTTTATAAATATAATAATTTGGAAAAGACCTTGCAGATGCATATAACGTAGTAAAAGAATTATAAAAATAAAACTTATGTATAAAAATACAACTAGCTTTTATAGTACACGTGCCTTAATATTAAATATAAACAATATTTAGTTGCTAAGAAGTTTTATAAATTTAGTACACAGTCTTTTTTAAACAAACGCCCTGAACACTTAGAACTACTAGAGCAATAAATATAATTAACCCCTTAAGCCTTCTTAAGCTACTAGTAAAGCTTAATAAATTTTGAATAATAGTATTAGTAGATTTTAGCTTTTAAGCTAACTTTGTTTCTCTTTAAGTAGTGTAAGTAGCAGGTCTATAAATACTAAAAAAATAAAAACTCTACTTACTATATATAGAAAATAGTTAGCTTATACTAGGCAAGACAACTATTACGCATAAAGTTAATAAAGTAACGCTTAGCATTTAAAAACATAAAAAAAATTAGACTTAAACATCTTTGAATTATTTACTTACAATATTATATTAAAAATTTCTTAGTTATAAAAATATTACTTATAAATTAACTTAAAGTTAAAAATATTTTTATTTAAGTGCTGTAGACTAGACGTAACTACAAGCTAGCCTATATATTTAATAACTATAATAGTAGATAAAAAGAAGATTAATAATAATACTAAAAAATAGTAAACTTTAACTAAAAATAGCTTTACAACACAAAAGCTTAACTTAATAAATACTAGTAAAGTACTTTTAAGTTATAATATTAAAGTTTTAAAGTAATATATAACTCTAGAAATTTAAAAAAAATTAAAAATTTTTTTGTACTTTTTTATAAAAGTAGTAAATAGTAAAGCTTTACTAAGACGCTAACCTTAGAACTATAAAACTGTTCTAGAAGAAGAGAAGACTCTACTCTTTAGGCTAATTTATTAACTATTAGAGATAGAACTTAAAAAACTAAGGACTAAGCTAAATAAGAATCTGAAAAAATATATTAGACTTTTAATATTACTAGCAGGATTTTCTATACTTCTTATACTAAAGAAGAATAAGCTACTAAAAATATACGTTAACTACTAAAAACCTAACAATATTATAGTAAAAAATTAATACCTATTACTTAATATTACAAAGCTTTAGAATTAATTATTTTATACTAAAGTTTTTATAGCATTAGACCTCTTAAATAAATACTACTTTATTAGAATACAGAAAAGTAAAAAATAGAAAATAGTGTTCTAAACATAATATAGATACTATAAATATATTATTATACTATTTAAGCTTATAAACGCTTTAGTTACATTTTAAAAACTTATTTATAATATATTAAGAGTATATTTAAACATTTTTGTTATAGTATACCTAAATAACATTCTTATCTACTTTAAAAACCTAAAAGATTATATAAAACACGTTTATATAGTACTAAAGTGCTTAGAATAGTTTAACTTTTAACTTAAACTAAAAAAATGCATATTTTATAAAAATAACATTACTTTTTTTCAATATATAGTAAGAGCACAGAGAGTGTAAATAAGTAACAAAAAATACAGATAGTTAAGAAATAGCTACAACTAATAATAGTAAAAAAGATATAATTATTTCTAAAATTTATAAACTTTAATTAATAGTTTATTAAAGACTACTTTAAGATTACTATTTTGTTAATAAGACTTATAAAGAAGGAAATACCCTTTAAGTAAAGTAAGAAAGTATAAGATGCCTTCTAGACGCTTAAAAAAGTAAGTATAAAACAACTATGCTTTTATATATTTTAAGCAAGACAACTATTGCAATTTATAACTAATACATTAGACTTTGCGCTAGAAGGCTATGCTAGTTAACTATATTAAAGAAAATAGCACCCTATTATATACTATTTATAGAAATTCTCTAGACTAGAAGAATAATATAATGTCTATAACAAAAAGCTATTAGCTATTATTATATACTTATAGTATTAGAGAGTATACATAAAAAGCTAGTTAGAACTTATAATATCTACAAATTATAAGAACTTAGTTAACTTTACACCTAATAAAGTACTTAACTAATAATAAGTAAAATAGTTAGATTTACTAAAATAGTATAAGTTTAAGATTATATATACACTTAGAAAAGATAATAGCAAAGTAAATACTTTTAGCTAATAATATAATATTATAGCAATAAAGAAAATTATTAATACTGCAATACTTAAAATTAATAAAGATAGATTATTACGACTAGCAAAAACGCTAAATATAGTTCTATAAATTATACTTAACATACTAGAAGAATTAAAGAAAGCAATTATTAAAAAACATTATAATAACTTTATATATAGTTACCTTAGAATTACTTAAACTATAAAACTTATTAAAAAGAATTATAAGTTTCTAAGTATAAAAGACAAAGTTACTTTTTTTATTGCTAAATGCATAGACTATTAAAAAAATAAGCATAGTACCTACACACTATATAAAGAAATGCAAGTAAAAGAGCTACTTACTACACTATAGTTAGATATCTTTATAAACTTTATTACAGGCCTACTAGTCTTAAGAAACTCTGTTACTAAAAAATTATATAACGTAATTCTTATAGTAGTTAATTAATTTATAAAACAAGTAGAGTATATTACCTTTAAAAAAGATTTTACTATAGTACAGCTAGTACGCATTATCAACAATTAAATTATTAAATACTATAGTATACTAGAGTTTATTATTAGTAACAAAGATAAGCTTTTTACTTCTAACTTTTAGATAATACTCTTAGCTGTAATTAAAATAAAATAAAAACTATTAATAGCTTTACTTATAAATAAGTAGATAAATAAAATAAGTAAATTATATATTAAAACCCTACCTTAAGCTATATCTTAATTAATAGCAAGACAACTAAGTATTAATACTACCTATAGTATAAATAGTATACAATAACAAAATTTTTAAATTTATAAAACAAATACTATTTTACGCAAACTATAAAAGACACCTAAGTTTTTTTATATAAATATTTTTAAGCTAGAAAATAAAAGCAGCTATTGTAACAGCTAATAAGCTAAAAATAGTATATAAGTTACTTAAAACAATACTTAAAAAAGCTTAATACTAAAGTATTTTATATATTAACTAGAAACAAAAATTTAGCACCTTAGCTAAAAAAAAGAGATAAAGTATATTTACTTATAAAAAATCTTTGCACTAAACAACCTAATAAAGTACTTAATACTGTTAGAGTTAGACTATTTTTAATTCTAGACTAGAAAGGACTAGTTATATATACACTTAACCTTCTACCTAATACAAAAATCTACCTAAAATTCTATATTAACATATTAGAACTAGCAGACCTAGAAACACTATTACAAAAAACTTTCTACTTTAAAACAAAAAAAAATAACATTTTTAAAGCTAAGAAGATCTTTACACACTAAGCACAAGATAATAGTAAAAAATACTTAGTTTAATAGTTAAAATACCTAAATAGCAAGAGTATATAGAAACTAAATATAAACTTTATAAATTATTACTAACTACTTATATAGTACTATGCAATTTACTTAAGAAGTTATTAAAAGTAGAATTACTATCTAAATAAATAGAAGAGAACGCGCTCTAATCTAACAACAGCGTACTAGGCATTAGGCTACTTTTTAAAATACTAACTCTATAGTCAATATTCTCTATAGCTTCTAAGGCTTTAATTTTTTTACTAAATTTTTTTAACATATTTATTAACTACTGCTTATAACGTGCTCGCACTTTATACTATTTCTAAAGACAATTTTTTTTACACGTGTTACTAATAACGCTTAAAGCATAACTAACTTTGCTGTATTAGCTTTAGACTCTTACTACTCTAATTAGGCTAACTTTTAGTCTAACTATAAACAATCTAGCAAAGGCACTTCTGCTAGAATATACTTTTTAATTTTATTTTTATAATAATTCTTACACGTCTTTTTTAATAAAAACATTAAATATAGCACACTTTTTTTAATATAATATTAACAAATAATTATAGTAAATTAATTAATACTATTTATGCAATTACTGAGTGCGTAACAGTAAGTAGTACTATAAGAAACTATTAAGCTAGTTTATAAGGATAAGAATGTAAAAGAGGAGGATAGTATTCAAAACTTAAAAAAAAAAGGTATAAACTATGTATAAAAGATAAAGGCAAAAATTTTTTTTAGACCACTTAAATAAAGGACAAGCCTTTGCGTACTAATAAATAATACTACCCTGCACTAGGCACGTAATCTTACAGGCCTTAGTAAAAATCCTTTATAAGACAAGTTACATGCGTCCTACAATGTACTACAAAATCCTACACGTCCTACGCATAGAACAGCATAAGATTCTATAGAACAGCATAAGATTCTGTAGGACAGTAAGACACTCTCTTAGTATATAGTAGTAGGCATTAAGCCTTTATAGCTTAGTGTAGGCTAGTAAATAGGTATAGGTTGGGTTGTGGTTAGGGTCTGACGTAAGCTAACCCAACTACAACCCAACCTATACCCACGCTAAGTTACGCTTAGCGTAGGTATAGGTTGGGTTGTGGTCACACAAACTAGTAGTTGTGGTTGTAGTTAGGTTGCACTAACTAGTAGTTGTAGTTGTAGTTAGGTCGCACTAACTAGTGGTTGTAGTTGTAGTTACGCGCACAGACTGTAGGTGTAAGTTAGGTTACTATTTATAGTAATAAATAGCTGTGTTAAATAGGTAAGATTAGGAGAGGCAAGCTAAGTAAGCACTAATTTAGTTATATAGTCTGTGTAATGCGACCTAACTACAACTACAATCTAACTTATACTTAGGCTAGTAAATAGGTTGTAGGTATAGGTTAAATTATAGTTGTAGTTAGGTTGCATAGACTAGAGTTAGGTTACAGTATTTAATATTTATTACTAGTTAGAGTTAGAAGATAGTTAAAACTTTACTACTATAGTTAATTATTATAGCTTATAATTACAGCAACGCTTAAGCTTTAAGGCGCTACTACTTCTATACTAAAGGTAAAAAGTCCTTTTTTATAAGCTTATCTTCTACTATTTCCTCCTCTAAACTACATGTGCTATTTCTAGGCGCTAGAAGCTTAAATATATTGTTAATCTTATTATATAGTGCTTTAAGGCTAATATTTTTATTTTATATAAAAATTTCTTGCGCCTTTAAATTTAAAAATATAGTATTTTTAAAAACTATAATTTACTATATAGTTAAAGCTAAAAACTAATACTTTTAATTACTAATAACATCTTTTGCAGCATTAAAAACGCGCTTAATACTAATACTAGTAATTTAAATTACTAATATATTTTTTATAACTTAAAATAGCTAAAAATAAGTATTTTTATTCTATTGCTACTACTTTAAAATATTAAATAATGTCTTTAGTTTAATGCAAGGAGTGCTAAAGTAAAATTCTTCTTCTTATTAAGTAAAGCCTTTTATTTTATTTTTTTCTTATATAAAAGATGTTTAATTTAAAGTAAAAAAGCTATTAAAAAGTAATTAAAAAGTAGGCCTTTAAAAATATTTATAGCTAAGCGTTCTTCTTAAAAAAGAAGTAGAGACTAGTGTTTAATTTGCCCCTCTTCTATTATTATATTAATTAAAATAGTTAAAAAACTATTTATAATATATATACTTATCTTAAGGTTCCTATATAGAATCCTAATTAGCTAATTAGCACTCCTCTATAATAACAAACTATAATAACTATACTTTATATATAGTAAGCTTTTAAGTTAGATTTAGAATAGCTGCGTAGTTAAATAAAAACTTTTACTTAGCTAATATTTTTGCGTAGTACTTACTTAGTTTCTTTTTTCTCTTATCTATAGCAGCTTATACTATTACAGGCTACTTTGTAGTACAACTTTTTATATCTTTATTAAAATTATTAAATATTAAGTTTATAAAATTAAAAAGATAGTTGTATATAAGCTAAATATATTAGACTTAAAGCTTTTAGTTTTTACTTAAAAAGCTTATAATGTTCTTAAACTACTTAAGCATCTTTATAATTACCTTAATATAGTACTACTTAATAAAAGAGAGTTAGAAATACTTAAAGTTGTAATAATTAATCTCTCTTGTGTTGTTATTAAAGTTAATAATAATATAAGTACTTCTTTTTATTACTATTTCTTGTACTAGCTATTTATTAATATATTTTAAGAGCTTAAGCGCGCGCTTGTATATATTATATATTAAGTTTTATTAAGTTTTTATATTATGAATAATAGAAAGTTATTCCCTTAGTAGTAGATGTTATTAAGTAGCAAGAAATTACTTGTACTATTATAGTAACATGTTAATAGTAATAGAAATAGCTTAGATTTAAATAGTAATTAAAATATAATAATTAAATATAATAAAAGTATAAATACCTTGCAAAGTATGTTTAAAAAAACATTTCTTATTTAATTACTTTAACATATTGCCTACGTAAGACCTCTCTAGGTCTAACTTCTATAATAGTAGCTAGTTAGAGATGTTAGATTATCTCTTAAACTACTAAGTTAATAATATAAGCTAGGCATAAGATAGTATTTTCTAAGGCGCTTTAGCTAATATTCTTATTTACTAGTATTAATTAAATTGTTTAACTAAGTACTATATTGTTGCTAGTATTATTATAAGTAATAGCTAGAAGGTAAGACTTAGTATTAGTGTCTAAAAGTACACGTAGTACTTTTACAGCTATTAAAATTCTCGTATATTATCTACGTATTAGTATAAAATTAAGTAGTTTCTTTTAAAATTGCTAGTTTAATATAATATAGTAACTCTTAACTATAAGAAAGCTAAGATAATTAGCTATAAACTATATATCTAGTATAATTAAAATTTTAGTTACAAGGCTAAAGTTATTAAAAAAAAAGGCTTTTGCTTTTTTAAACTAGTTCTAAAATATTAACTTAAATTTATAATAAGTAATTATTACAGTTTATGGCCTTAAGAATTAAAAAAAGTATATAAATAATAGCTGTAATAGTTTAAAATAGCTAATTACTATTAATAACTACTTAAATAAGCTCTTTCTTAAAAGCATTTTAAGTAAATTTAAGTATTAAAGCAGGTGTACTACTTTTTTAAAGTTAAGTATATAGAAAGTTTATTATATACAGACTATTCTAAATAAGAGTTAAAATACCCTAATAATTAACTGTATTAATATAGTTTATAAGGTGTTTAGTCTTTATTCTTGTTAGCCTTAGGTGTTGCAGAATTATGCTGCAGTTAAAATAAAAAATATAAAGGCAGCTAGTTATAATATAGGCAGCTTCTCTAAACTATAACTAAATGCTACTAGTGCAGGTAGCACAGTTCTAGTAAGGAGATTTACTATCTAGATTTTAAGCCTAGCTAGTTGTACTTTACTACTTATTTTAATAAGTTACAATTTTATTTCTTTTTTCTTGTATAGCTTCTTAAAGTAAGTATATTAACAAATCTAACTTTTTCTACCCTTTTTCTTAAATAACTTAGTGCCTGCTTATTTAGAATTAGTAAAGGTTTTATAAAAGCTTATAAATATATTTAGCTATATTATATAAGTAAACAGTATTTAGTTTAAAAATATAATAAAAAGCTATTATAAATTGTTGCTATTGCTAACGTACAGCACATAAATGTCTGCTTTACAACTTTAATAGTATATAAGCTATATATAGTAGGCCTTTAGTAGACACGTATACAACTAAACTAAGATTAACTTATTTTATTAATTACGTACTATGTTAGGCGCTTTTTAATTAGACTTTATTAATTTAAAGAACGTTAGAATAAAAGTACTATAGTTATAAAGTTATACAATTATTTTTATATTATATAAATTATATTAATTAGCTATAATAAGTGCTAATTAATACTAATAACTTAGCACAAAAATACTACTATAATTAATTTAATAAGCTTTTAAAGTCTGTAGAATTGCTAAAATTTATATTTTTATCTTAATTTTTATTCTTAACTTTAGCCTGTAATTTCTACTACTACTACTTCTTAGTCTTATATTTATCCTTACATTAATTATAGTATACATTAATATTAAAATTATTATTAACTTCTTTTTTACATTTATTACTATTATGTTCTTTAATATATAGCTTGTTGCTGCATAGGATAGTATTGTTGCTAAGGCCTAAGGACTTATACACTAGCAGAGACTTAAATAGTCTATACTAGTTAGTAAGTAAATATAATAAAAAGATGTGTTAAAACTTACTTCTAATTTTTACTTATAGTAACAGCTAACTCTTTTAAACTTATATCTTTAACAAAGTCTTGCTATTTCTTTTTAGCTTATTTACTTTTAAAAGTATTAGTGCAAAGCTTTGCTAATCTTTTATTATAAGTATAATATATAATTTTTTTAAGAATACTACTAGAGCTATAAATTTATATATATATATAACTTTAGCTGCTGTTGTTTAAGCTCTTTATTACTTGCGCTACCTTTTTTAGAATTTTTGTGTACTATTTTATATTAACTTTATAGTATACGTTTTTCTATTTTTTATAAATTTAATTAAAAGTTATTTATAGCTACTTACTTATTTATATATAAGCATAACTTTGTAATAAATAACTGTGTTAACTTACTACTCTTCTAGGCGTTGTATTACTTTTAGTTAAGTACTTCTTATACTACTTTTATTATTTTTTTATACTTTTTTATACTTGCATTTTTATATTGTTTTATGCCTTTTATTTTTTTCTTTAATTAGTATATATTAGCGTAATTAGCTGTATATATGTCTTGTAAGGCCTTGGTCTTAAAATTAAGTTAAGCTGCCTAACTTCTTTATGCAATAGCTTAAGAACTAAAGCTTAATAATTTCTTTATTAAGACTTTAAAATTTATAAAGTAATATTTCTTTAAACTGCCTTAGCCGCGTTGTATAAGTATATTATTAATTTTGTTTTTTTTATATTTATAACTTTTTATAAATTAGTATATACTATAATAAATAGCTATATTAAATACTTTTATAAGCTTCTCCTACTTATTGCGTTTAAAACTTAGTAGTACTAAAATTAGAATGTACAAAACTAGGCCTTTAAAACTATTACTTAGCTTTTCTTTAATTATTATTATTGCAATAAATATAATAATTAACTATAATTAGTTAATTTTAGTTGTAGTAGTTGCATAGTAGGTAGAGATACAAAAGTATTACTATATTATAGCTAGTGTAGCCTATACGCCCCTACTAAAGCTAACTAAAAATTAACATTTTGTCTATATTTAGATACTCTACTAATTACTACTTACTAATAATACACCCTAGCACGTTACATTATAATAGCTTTTTATTACGTTTACTTACGCACTCTATTGCTGTAAAAACAATTAATAATAATTTTATATACTTACTACAAATTTTAACAACCTTATAACTACTATAATAGCGCGTACTAAGTAAACTGCGTAAGCTTTAACTAGTAGTAAGGTGCCTATAAAGAATTTATAAATAAAAGCTAGTTAAAAGCTGCCTATATTATTTGTAGAAAAAACATTAATATAAGCTAGGTAGTAAGTTATTATAGTCTTTTATTATAGTTAAATACTAATAGCGTATAGCTGTTGCGCTAAGAAAAATTAAAAAGTAGCAAAAGTTAACTAAATCATTACTATATAAACTTCTATTTAGCTGTCTTGTTTACAAGATTATGCATTTTTATTGCTTTAATTTACGCTTTTAGGCAAAGGCAATTTATACTTTTTAAAAGTTAGCTAAAGCCTTCTTAGTTAGCTATTTTAAAGGTATTATAACTACTTTTATTATTTTTAAATTTAATACTAATAAATATAGACTATAACCTTAATGCTATTTATGCAAAGAGAGTTACTATTTAAGCTAAAGATTTAAAAATAGTAGTTAGATACTATAAGAAGTTTAGTACTAACATTACGTTCTTGTAGCTTTCTACAAAAAGACTACATTATAAGTAGTTAAAGTTCTTTTAGTGTATAATAATATAAAAATACTCTCTTAATTATTTTTTATACTGTAATAACTAACTGTGTTAACAACTACAACATAACTACTATATATAGTTGTAGTTAGGTTAAGGTTGTAACTAAATTAGTGCTTACTTAGCTCACCTCTCCTAATCTTACTTCTCTTAATCTTACCTACAGCTATTTATTACTATAAATAGCACGTAACTACAACCTAACTACAACTACAACTACTAGTCTATGCGACCTAACTACAACTACAACCACTAGTTAGTGCAACCTAACTACAACCACAACCACTAGTCAGTGCGACCCAACTACAACCACAACCACTGGTTAGTGCGACCCAACCACAACCACAACCACTAGTTAGTGCGACCTAACCACAACCACAACCACTAGTCTGTGCGACCTAACTACAACCACAACCACTAGTCTGTGCGACCCTAACCCAACCTATACCCACGCGTGGGTACCCACGACCTATTTACCAGCCTAGCTTAGTGTGTTTAACTTTAAGTGTAATCTAAGAATTACTTAATTCTTAACTTTTTTGTGTTATTATATCGTTCTACTAAATGTGCTAACACAACCCTATACTATTTACATCAATCTACTAATCGTGCTAGTACAACCCCCGTCCATCGCACTCACTTATTCCAAGAGAACTAACACAGATTATCTACAAACAATCTTTATACTCTTACACAAATTGTTAAGTAGTTATTTTATTTTTTATAGAATTAGTATTGTTTACCTTTAGTTAACATTAATAACTCTTTTCTACTTAAAATTACTCCTACAATACCTTACAGACTACCGCTTTAGTCTACCTCGCCTTAGTACGGACTGAGCCTAGAGAAGTATAGCTTAACCCCGTGTAACATCTTAGGCCTTAAAAAAAAAGCCCGTAAATAATAGCTATTAAATAGTATAGAATAACTAATTGCTATTAATAACTACTTCAACAAGCTTTTTTTTAAAAGCAATTTAAGAACATTTAAGTATTAAAGTAGGTATACTACTTTTTTCAAGTTAAGTCTTTATAGAATGTATTATACGCAAACTATTGTAAATAAAAGTTAAAGTACTTTTATAATTAGCTATATTTATGTAGTTAACAAGGTGTTTAGTTTTTATTCTTATTAGCCTTAGGTGTTGCAGGATTATGCCGCGGTTAAAATAGAATATATAAAGGTAGCTAGTTGCAATTTAAGCAGCTTCTCTAAACTTTAGCTAAATACTACTAGTACAGGTAGTATAGTTCTAGCAAAGAGATTTACTATCTAGATTTTTAGCCTAGCTGGTTATACTCTACTACCTATTTTAATTGGTTATTATTGTATTTTTTTCCTTCCTTCTGTTTAGCTCTTTAAAGTAAGTATGTTAATAGATTTAACTTCTTCTAGCCTCCTCTTTAAATTACTTAGTATCCACTTATTTAGAAATAATAAAGGATCTATAAAAAATTATAAACGTGTTTAGCTGCAGTAATATGTTTATAAATAGCATTTCATTTAAAAATATAATAAAAAGATGTAATAAATTGTAAAAATTACTAATATATAGCATTTAAATCTCTGCTTTACCTTTGGTAGACACAGGTTTAGTTGAATTAAAATCAACTTATTTCTCTGATTACCTACTGTATTTGGCGCTTTTTTATTAAACTTTTTGATTTAAATTATATTATTATAAAAGCAGTATCATTTTGAAATTATATAATCTTTTTAATATAATAACAGTTGTATTAATTAGCTATAATAAGCGCTAGCTAAAGCTAATAACTTAGTATAAAAATAATACTATAATTAATCTAAAAAGCTTTTAAACTCTATAGAAATTGCTAAGATTTATATTTTTTGTCTATTTCTATTCTTAACTTTAGCTTATAGTTTCTGCTACTACTTCTTTGTCTTCTACTTATCTTTACATTAATTATAGTACGCATTATTATTAAACAATTATTAACCTTTTTTTATATCTATTACTATTATATTCTTCAATATATAGCTTGTTACTATATAAGATAGTATAATTGCTAAGTTCTAAAGACTTATATAATAGGAGAAGCTTAAATAGTTTACACTAATTAGTTAGTACGCGTAATAAAAAAACATGTTAAAACTTACTTTTCATTTCTATTCGTAGAAATAGCTATCTTTTTTAAAACTATACTTTAAATAAAGTATTATTATTTTTTTTAAGCTTGTTTGCTTTTAAAAGTATTAGTGCGAAAATTTGCTAATTTGTTTTTATAAGTGTAAAATATGGTTTTTTTAAAAATACTATTAAAGCTATAAATATAAGTATATATGTAACTCTAGCTGCTATTATTTAAGCTCTTTATTATCTACGCCGCTTTATCTAGAACTCTTGCGTATTACTTTATATTAACTACGTAGTATACGTTTTTCAACTTTTATAAATTTAATCAAAAGTTGTCTATAGCTACTTACCTATATATGTAAGCACAACTTTATAATAAATTACTATAATAACTTACTACTCTTCTGGGCGTTATATAACTTTTAATTAAGCACTGTTTATAATGCCTTTATTAACTTTTAACGCCTTTTTACACTTGCATTCTTATATTATTTTATACTTTTTTTTATTAGTATCTTACAGTAAATTCAGGTATATACACGTCTTGTAAAGCCTTTATCTTAAAATCAAGTAAGGTTACTTAACTTTGTTATATAAAAGCTTAAGAACTAAAGCTTAATAAGTTTTTTATTAGAACTTTAAAATTCATAAAGTAACTTTTTTTTACCTACTTTAGCTGCATTACGTAAGTATATTATTAGTTTTGTCTTTCATTATATTTGATACTTTTTATAAATTAGTATAGGCTGTAATAAATAGCTATGTTAAATACTTTTCTAGGCTTCTTTTTCTCATCGCGTTTAAAACCTAGCAGTACTAAAATTAAATCACACAGAACTAAGCCTTTAAGACTATTATATAGCTTTTCATTAATGATTATTATTGTGAAAAACATAGTAATAAACTATAAATAATTAATTTTTATTAATAGTTATTAAGTAGTAAGTAGGAATTTAAAAATAATACTCTAATATAGCTAGTATACCCTAAGCGCCTCTACTAAAGCTAATTAAAAATTAAAATTTCTGCTATATGTAGAGACTACTACTACTAAATACTACTTACTAATAATACACCCTAGCATATTATATTATAATAGCTATTTATTACGTCTACTTATAAACCTTCATACTACAAAATTATTTAATAATAATTTTATATACTTACTATAAAATTTAATAACTATACAATTACTATAATAGCGCGTACCAAGTAAGCTATATAAGCTTTAATTAGTAGTAAAGCGCCTATAAAGAATTTACAAGCTAAAGCTAGTTAAAAGCTACTTATATTATTTACAAAACTTAAGGCTATTAAGATAAAATGTTAATATAAGCTAACTAGTAAGTTATTATAGTCTTTTATTATAGTTAAATACTAATAGTATGTAGCTATTACCCTAAAAAAATATAAAAGTAGTAAAGATTAACTAAATTATTACTATACAACCTCTTATTTAGTTGTTTTAATTACAAAATTATACATACTTATTACTTTAATTTATGCTTTTAGGTAAAAGTAATTTATGCTTTTAAAAATTTAGCTAAAGCAGTTCTAGTTAGCTATTTTAAATGCATTATAACTACTATTATAATTTTAAATTATATACTAACTAATAAATACAGACTATAACCTTAATCCTATTTATGATAAAAAAGTTGCTATTTAAGCTATAGATTTAAAGATAGCAGTTAAATACTATAAAAGTTTAGTACTAAGTTTATATTCTACTAGCTTTTTATAAAAAGATTGCATAGCAAGTAGTTAAAATTCTTTTAATATATAATAATATAAAGATACTTTCTTAGTTACTTTCTATACTAAAATAACTTACTATGTTAACAACTATAACTTAACTACTAAGTATAGTTGTAGCTAAGTTAAAGTTGTAACTAAACTAGTGCTTACTTAGCTTACCTCTCCTAATCTTACCTAATTTTACCTTAATTATTACAGCTATTTATCACTATAAATAGCTTGCAACTACAACCTAACTACTTTACTTTATAATTTAACTACAACTTAACTTATACCCACAGTCTATACGCGTAACTATAACTACAACTACTAGTCTATATAACTTAACTATGACTACAACTACTAGTTTGTGTAACTCTAACTTAACCTATACCTACGTTTAGCGTAAATAGCGTAGATACAGGTTAGGTTAGGGTTAGGTTAGCTTACGTTAGACCCTAACCACAACCCAACCTATACCTATTTACTAGCCTAGCTTTGTTTACGTTGATATTCCCTAATTTGTTCCTTAATATCTTTAAATTATAATACTAGAGTCAAAGTGTTTTATAATTTACTATTACTTTTTTATTATTGTTAATACTCTAGCTAGCTATTTTTAATTTGTTTCCTTAGTATTTTTTAAACTTTTAAGATCTTTTTACTTTTAAGGCTAATTTCTAGTGCTTAGGTATTATCTTTTTAGCTACTACGCAATTCATATTGCTATAGTAGGAAAACATAGAAAACACTATAAGTTTAATAGTGTAGTAGTAGTTGTAATTAGTAAGCTTACGTTCTAACTGCTTTATGCATTTAAAATAGTTATATAAACTTGCTAAAAAGCTTTTTACTAAGTAAGTAAGCTAAGCTAATATTCTTTATACAAAGGCGCACTAAGTCTTCTTATTAGAAAATCTTAAGTTTATACTTTTTATTATAGTATTAGCGTTAATATTTTTATGTTACTAAAAGGTATTTTTTTGATATTACACGTGCACTGTGCATGCGCTGCACTTTATCTATAGCGTCTAGTACCTTTTTTCTCTAGCCTACTATCCTTAGAAGGCAAGGTAAGTATTAAGTGCGTACTGTATACTGCGTAAAAGGGTGTTGTTTTTATTAATTTGTAGAAAGAGTTGTTGTACGCTTATTAAGCTGTTAGTAAAAGTAATACTTAATTATTTTGTTTTCTTAAGGTAAAAGTCCTTAAGTGTTACAGAGGGGTGACAAAAAGAAAGAGTAATTTCAAAAGTTATCTTTTTTAAAGATATATAACCAAATAAATAGATAAGCTAGAACTGAAATTTTTAAAGTTTCGAAAAGCGCATAACTTCCACTTTAAGTAAGCTTACTAGTAGCTTTGCTTAGTAATCATCTAATAGGTGGTAAAAGGCTTTAAGAAAAGGCTAAAAAAAAGTCTATTTTATTCTAGTTACAACTTTTCATTAAACTTTCAAAAGTGTTTAAAAAGTAATTATGTAATAATAGCTTATATAAGTATTACGTCAGCAGATTTCTAATACAAGTTATTAATATATTTATTTTTTAAATTAAACAATAAAATACAAGACTCTAACAATAGGCGCTAAAATTACGTAAGCTTTTTTTTAGCGTCAGTCTATATAATAATCTCTTTCTACCCCAAGATTTTCTTTTCTCTATTATCTCTCTTTGTCTATTAAACTTTTAAAGTTTAAAAAAGAAGTTTACTCTTTATTTTTACAATAAAAGTCTATTAGTGCTATTAGTACTATACTTAAAAAGCCTTCTAAATCTATTTACAATACTATACATCGTATTAAAAAGAAAGAAAATACTTTTTTACCTCTTTCTTGGCCTAAACTAGGCCGCCCTGCTAAAGTCTCTAAAAAAGCTATTTAAGTAGTTAATAGAGACCTAGAAAGAAGCTCTAAGAAAATAAACAAGCGCATTTTAGAAGAAAATAGTTTATCTCTCTCTACTAGAAGCTTACAACAATTATTAAAAGTAGATAAATACTCTATTTCTACTGCTAAGAAAAAACAGCTTTCAAACAAAAAAAAAGCCTAAAATTATTATAAATACGCTAAGAAGACTATTAAAATATTGAAAATATTAACTTTAGAAAGGTTATATGTTCTAACAAGTCTTCTATTTAGCGTAGACACAGCGCTAGGCAAGAATACATTTAAAAAAGAAGAAATAAGTAACTTAGCAAGAAACAGGTGTCTACTACAAATACAAGTAAGTCTAAAAATACTTCAATCAACTTAAAAATATCTTTAAAATATCTAGTATTTTCCTAGTTTTTTAAATTATTAATAGCTAGCTTGCTAACTAAAATATAGCTCACAATATTTATATCTTGATTTAAGAAGCTATTTAGCTAAGTAGTAGATCTAAGTAACATTTAATTAGATTACTCAAAGATAATAGAATTCTTTCAAATACTTAATATTTAGAAAAGTTTAAGATTCTATTATTAAACCTCTTTTTTGAAAAGGTAAGTAAAACCTCTCTTCTTTTATACTTTAAAAGGCTAAAACTTTACTATTACTTTATGTTTTTGAATATTTTTAATTATTTAAAATGCTAATAGTTAATTATATTTAGGCTACAAATTTCAGCAGGATAACGCAAAAATCTATAAGATGCTACAAGTTATTGCCTAGTTTTCTATAAATAAAATTCCCCTTTTTAAACATCCTGCCTATAGCCTAGATTCAGATCCTATAGAGAACGTTTAAAGTCTACTTAAAAACGCGCTAGGAAAAAGGTCTATAACCTCTTTAGGCATGAGTAAAAGCATCAAAGCAGTAGAATTATTTAAAAAGGCAGTTTTAGAAGAGTAAGACCTTATACCACAACAATTAATTAATAATTATATTAACTCTTTACCTAGACGTTATTTAGCTGTTAAAGCAGCTAAGGGTTGGTATACTAAGTACTAGTTACTAGCTTTAGCTACTTTAATATACAAAAACCTTAAAAAAAAAATTTAATTTCACTTTTGCAATAATAATTAAAATAACATCTTACGTAAGTATAATCTAAAAACTATATTAATATATAACACTAATTACCTTTAGTAAAAAAGATACTGTAAATAAGAAGTTGTTACTAGGTTTAATTAGGCTTTTTTTTACCTACTTTCACTGCCTTTCTAATCCTTTTTTCTGCTAACTAAGCTAGTTCAAAAGTAGCCTTACTAAAAGAAGAAGCTATGCGCTTTTCAAAACTCTTAAAATTATAGTTATAGCTTATTTAGTTGTTTAGTTATATATCTTTAAAAAAGTTAACTTTTAAAATTACTCTTTCTTTTTGTCACCCCTCTGTACTTTATTGTGTAATTTTAGTGTTTAGTTTGCTTATCTATCTGCAAGTAAAAGACTATACTTAGCCTGCGCTTTACTAATAATTAGTTGTATATATCTGTCTAAAACGTTAAGGTAAAGATTAAGTTATAATTAGATATAATGCCTTTCTAGATTTTGCATCTTAAAAAAATATATGTAAAGTAAAATTCTGCATATTATTTTATACTTGACGTTTTTAATATAGGTATATAGATTGCTATTCTCAAAAAGTAGTTAACAACTTCAAAAATTATATTAAATACGTAATTTAAACAATTTTTTGCTAGCAGTAGCCTTATAATAAAATTAAAGCTTACTTGTTTAAGAATTTTATTAAGAATTAGTAATAGTAATAACTAACTATATTTGCTGTACTTTAGAGATTTGCTTTTTTAGCATACTATATAGGTCTTTACGTAATCCTAAATATTATAGCTTAGCTCTAGCTAATAATATAGCCTGCTAATAAGCTTATGCGTCCTACGTGCGCTAAAATAACCTGCTATACGCTTGTTATAATTTTGTAATAAAATCTTGTACCTAATAGCTTATTTTAGTAGAACATAAATTCTACCTTTATATTTTAGAACTTATTTATTGTTAAGGCGCTTTACTTGTGCGCTGCTGCTGCTTTAAGTACATATTATTTATATATAGTTTATAATCTACTACTAGGTAAAAGAATTTTCTCACTATAATTAGCGTAATATTTTTACTAGAGCTCCTAACTCTACTATTGCAGGTTCGCTACTAACTAATACTTTAGCTAGTAAGCGTAATACGCATAGTATACACTTTATATCACTAGCAGTATAAATACTTTTTATTTTATAAATATTAGCTATATACGTCTTACATGCGCATTTTCTTGTAATAACGCAGCCTAATACCACTACGCCAAACAATCCGCAAAAGGGTACGTATAATTAGTTAACTACTAATCAAAGTGTGTAGGATAGTATATATTGTCCTGGCCTCTGTGACATTTCTAGCTATACTAGGTTATAAATTTTTATATTTTACTATGCTCTACTCTTGCTAGAAGCTTATTCTGCAGTGTAAATAAGAGTTTAGTTAATAATAAGTTCTCTTGTTTGTAATCTGCTCTTCTTAATAGTCTATTTACAAGGTTTATATACCCTAAGCAGTACTTAACTTTAAAATTAAAAGCCTTTAAATAAAAGGCCTAGTATGCTTAGCACTAGTTTAACTTTTACACAGCGCGTATAGAGCGCAGGTTGGTATAATTAGTTAACACCCAAATAGTGTGTTAAGCACTTTCTAGATGATGTCGCTATTTCTTAAACCTTTATACAATAGCTAAGAGTTTATAGTTATATACCTTATAGTTTAGCTTAGTAGTTTGAAGTTTCTGTAAATAAAATGTAAAACAATACTAGTTTTGTCTTTAAATAATTAAGATAATATACTTAAGATAATGTACTTAAGATAATGTACTTAAGATAATAAAAGTAAAAGCATTTATTTTAATATAAATTACGCCTGTATTATTAAAGTAAAATAAAATAAGCATATATATAAAGCGTTGCTTTAGCTTTGTAAAGGCAGTATATGTGTTTTTATTCTAATAAAACGCCTGTTTCCCTTTTCAGGATACTTATAAGAGGTGCTATTTTCATAGTATAGTTCTTAATAAAATGCTAGTAGAAGTTTATAAATCTTACAAAAAACTGCAGCTTATTAATACTAGTTAGTGTAAGCTACTACTTGATAGTAGTAACACGCGCTAGATTTGCGAAAATACTACTCTTTATAACTATAAATTACAAGAAGTGTACTCTGCGTAAAGCAAACGTGCACTTCTTAAGATCTATATATAACTCTACTTTTGATAATAAATCAAGTATAGCGTGCACAGCGCGCTAGTGTAGCGCAATATTATTATTGTAAGTATAGATAAGAATATTATTTAAGTAAACTATATATATATAATCTAATGGCTTCGGCCTTTTTAGACAACCTTTTGATGTGACCACACATTTTGTAGACACCTTTTGATTTGACCACACATTTTGTAGACACCTTTTTAGTAAAAAAAGATTTATTGCTAACAACAGGTATCTAGGCTTATGCCCTATTGTTTAGCATTACTAGCACGCAATTACTGTGTTGCATGTTTAGACAGAAACAAAAAGCGTAATGTCCCTCTAACTAACTCTTTTAACTAATAACTATTTACTAATAATATTTACCGCTAACTATTTACTGCTAACTGCAACTTCTATTATCCTGTCGCTATTCTCGTAGTGTTGCAGTTGCGGCGTTTAGTGCCTATTCTTAGATATAAATAAATAACAAAAGTATTACTATCTATGCATAGCTCTCCTATCTTTAAAAGCGTTTTATAAAATCCTCCTACTTATTAGTTTATTCTAGCTACTTAATAGCTGTCTTAAAACGTCTTTGCTCCTTACAAAGCTATTTTTAAGTCTTTTTACTAAAGTTATATTTACGCAGGAGAAGATTACTAAAGTAATATACTTTTACTATACTTAGACTATTAACATGCGTAGTATATATAGTATACTAGCTAAACTAGCCTTTTGTAGTCCTTATTGTGAATTTAATATTTATCACACTAGACGCAAAGATATTTTAACTGTATTCTTATTTTAACCTCTATATTAACTTAATTACTATATAACTATTACTACTAGCTTTTTTTAACTAATAGAGGTAGCCGCTTAATAATAGTAAACGCTAGCTTTGTAATTTACTACTATAGCTTCTAGTATAGTAACTTAGTAGAGTCTAACTTTAGTTAATATAAGCTATTAGTTTTTGTGTTAAATCAGGAGAAGAATAGTTTAGATATTATATTATTTATTTGCAAGTTTTTTGTATATAGTACTATATAGTATAGAAAATTCTAAAGTAAAAAGTAGCAAGTAAAAAGCTTTTATAAAGAAGTATACAGGCTTCTACTGTAGTAACGTATATATTCTTACTTTTTTTCTCTATCTTTATTGTAATCTTGTTGCTAGCTATAAGCTAGCAGTTACTGTTAAATATATTTTAGTTAGTGTTGTTTTTTAGTACCTTAAGCAAATTTTTTAACCTTAATTTTTGCTTAGTAGTTAATTCTTTACCGCCATAAGCGCTTAGCGCGTAGACCTTATCTTCTTATTGTTTAAATCTTGTTAACTACACACAATCTTTTTTTTGACTTTTACGTCTAATTAGTAGAGAGTAGCTGCTTTTCACTTTTTTGGAAACCCGATTTTGAATTCAACAACAACCACCTTTGACACCTTGAAAATCAATTAATATAATCTAAGTGCCCTTTTAAAGCCTTATCAATATACGCTTAGAAACTTGCTAGAGCATTTATAAGGTTAAAATGCATAACAAGATATTTAAAATGTCCATATTATATTTTAAAAGTAAGTTTCTACTTATCTCCTACCTAATTCTTACACAATAGTAGGCGTCTTTTAGATCTAATGTAGTGTAGTAGTATGCACTTAATAAGTAGTCTAGTGTCTCTCTGATTACAGAAAGTAAGTAATAATTTTTTATTATAATAGCGTTAAGACTCTGATGATTTATATCAAGGCAAAAAGTCCTATTTTTCTTTAGTATAAATAGTATTAGAGCGTTAGCAAAGCTAGTGCTATAATAAATCTATCACTTCCTTAGCGCTATCTTAATGTATTTATAAAGTACCTAAAGCTTATAAATAAAAAAGATGTGTAGAGAGCTATAAAGAGGTTTTTTTTCATTAAATAAAAATTGTGTATCTTAAGCTTTTAAGCTTTAAAAAGGTTTTAGCAGCATTATTACAGAGGGGTGACAAAAATAAAAAGACGTTAAAAAAATTCTAGTTTTGAAATCTTTATATTTCAACAACCAGAAAGACTATACTAAAAAGAGTTAGTGATATATTTTAAGCAATAATACCTGCAGGTATCCTTGCAGGTAAGGAGCCCCTTATAAGCATAATTGCTAGTAGGCAAGCTAACAATAAGCGAGTTTAGCGGACCTAGTTAACACGCAACTATCCGTGACAGAGCCTCCCCCTCTAGTCTAGCGTCCTAACAGCCTTAAATTAAGTCTCTAGACTGTATAAAGATGTTTTAGTAAAAAGCGCGTATTACTTGTAGCTTAGGTGCTCTTAAGACGCATGTTACTTATAGTTTAAGCGCGTAATAAGCTTTAAGCTTAAATCTTTATAGCGTTGTTATAGTAACTTTTAAATTTATTATTTATTTCTTAAAATTTCTAAAGGTAAAAGTAAAAGTGTATAATTATTATAAGTAGTTTATGCAAGGTAATATTTATTATAGTAATAAAGAAATTTTTTAGTATATCTTTTATAATTTTTATTTTAATTTACATATTTAATATATAACTTTAACGCACTTACTACACAACTAAAAAATAAGCTTTAATTTTTATTATAGTTTACTATTTAAATTCTAAGTATATTAAAAAATTTTACTTATAAGATGCTTAGCTATATAAGTTTAGCATGCTTAAAAAAGCTATTAATTTTATTACTTTATATATAACCTGCCTATGATACGTATAAAATATTACTAAGCAAAAGAAGATTTATAAAAAAACTAAGTATTATTATTAAAACTATTATACTAAGAGCAACTATAGTAGTTGTACTAAAGTAAGTTTTTTTATTTTATTAACTGCGCTTTAGCTAATCTAAATAAGTTTTTAAAGTACTTAATAAGTATTTAAATTATTTATACTAACTTTGCTTTTGTTGTAATACTATAGTTACTAATACTAATATTTTAAGAACTAACCTTATATTTATTACTACTAGCGTTAAGCTTACATAATACTAGCGCTAATTTAACTTTAAGCTTTCTAACTGCTACTATATTACTACATATACTAGTACTCTATTAAAAATACTTACTTAAGTGCTAACGTCTTTACTTTATTTTTTAAGCTTAATTTTAGTAAATTAGTACTATATAGTAACTACTTTTAAGTTAATTACTAGTTATACAGCTAAAATTGCTAGTCCTACTAGTAATAATAAAAATAATAATAAGAGCTTAAGTAATAATAACGTGCTACTTCTTAGGCGTAGTCTAGGCGTAAGTAGCGCGCATAATAGTAGTGCTAGAAGTAGTAGTAATTTTATAAGTAGTAATAATAAAGTTTGTTCTAGTAGTAAGAAGATTTTTAATAATAAGTAAAACTAAATTATTTTTATACTTATAGTTTTATTTATTTAGATACCTATTTTACGCTTTAAGTACGTAGTAATAATATTTAGTATATTTTTTTAGCGCACTTAAGATGTAATAATCTTTAATTATACTTATATTTTTTAATTAGTTCTTTTATATTTTTAAACTGCAATTCTAGAGTCTTAGTATTTTATAATTTATTATAGCTTTTTTATTATAGCTAATAATTTTGCTAGCTATTTTTAATTTGTTTCTCTAATATCTTTTAAACTTTCTAAATCTCTTTACTTTTAGAGCTAATTTCTAGTGCCTAAGTATTGTTTTTTTAACTACTATGTAATTCTTATTATTTTAGTAAAAAGACATAGAAAATATTATAAATATAATAGTAAAGTAGTAGTTATAGTTAGTAGGCCTACATTCTAACTACTTCTTACACTTAAAATAGTCTTATAAACTTACTAAAAAGCTTCTTACTAAGTTAGTAAGCTAAGTTAATATTTTTTATACTAAGGCAAACTAAGTTTTTCTAGTAGAAAATTTTTAGTTTGTATTTTTTATTATAGTATTAGTATTAATATTCTTATACTATTAAAAAGTATTTTTTTACTATTACACGTGCGTTATACATACACTACACTTTATTTACAGCATCTAGTACATTCTCTTCTAGCCTGCTATCCTTAAGAAGCAATATAAGCAATAAATACTTACTATATACTATGTAAAAAGTTGTTGTCTTTATTAATTTATAAATAAAGCTGTTATATATAAATTATATAGTTAGTAAAAGTAATACTTAATTATCTTATTTCTCTAAGGCAAACGTTCTTAAGTATTACTTTAACATTTAGTTTTAGCATTTATTTTGCCTGTTTATCTATAAGTAAAAGGCTATGCTTAGCCTATACTTTACTTATAATTAGTAGCATATATCTTTCTAAAATACTAAAGTAAAAATTAAACTATAATTAGTTATAATACTTTTTTAAATTCTGTATTTTAAAATAATATGTTTAAAATAAAATTTCATAAATTATTTTATATTTTATGTTTTTAATATAAGTATATAGATTGCTGTTTTTAAAAAAAAGTTAATAATTACAACAATTACATTAAATACATAACTTAAACTATTATTTTTTGCTAGTAGTAGCTTTATTACAAAATTAAAGCTTACTTCCTTAAATATCTTATTAAGAACTAGTAATAGTAATAACTAACTATATTTACTATATTTTAGAGCTTTACTCCTTTAGTATACTATATAGGTCTTTACGTAATTCTAAACATTATAGCTTAGCTTTAGCTAGTAATATAGCCTACTAATAAGCTTATAAGTCCAACGTGCACTAAAATAACCTACTATACGCGTATTATAATTTTGTAATAAAATCTCCTGCCTAATAGCTTGTTTTAGTACAATATAAATTCTACTTTTATATTTTAAAACTTCTTTATTATTAACGCGCTAAACTTGCGCGCTGCTACTATTTTAATTGCATGCTACTTATATAAAGTCTATAACTTACTATAAAGTAAAAGCATCCTTTTATTATAACTAGCGCAGTTTATTTATTAGAGCTTGTAACTTTACTATTGTAAGTTTACTACTAACTAATACTTTAGCTAGAAAGTGTAGTACGCATAGTGTGCACTTTATAGCACTAGCAGTTTAAATACTTTTTATTTTATAAATATTAGCTACATATATTTTACATGTGCCTTCTTAGCTATACTAAGTTATAAAACTTTTTATTTTACTATGCTTTACTTTTGTTAGAAGTTTATTCTGCAGTATAAGCAATAGTTAAGTTAATAATAAGTTTTTTTATTTATAATTTACTTTTCTTTATAGTCTATCTATAAGGTTTATATACTTTAAGTAGTATTTAACTTTAAGATTAAAAGCCTCTAAATATAGAGCTAAGTATACTTAATACTAGTTTAGCTTTTATATAGCACGTAAAGAGCGTAGGTTATTATAATTAGTTCATACTTATATAATGTGTTAAGCGCCTTCTAAGTAGTATTACTACTTCTTAAAACTTAATATAATAGCTAAAAGTTTAAGGTTATATACTTTATAGTTTAGCTTAGCGCTTTATAGTTTTTGTAAGTAAAACATAATAAAATACTACTTTTTATTCTTAAAAAGTTAAGATAATATGCTTAAAATAGTAAAAGTTAAAGTACTTGTTTTAATACAAATTATACGTGTATTTTTAAAGTAATATAAGATAAGCGTATATATAAAGCGTTGCTTTAGCCTTATAAAGATAGTATATATATTCTTATTTTAGTAGAACACTTATTTCTCTTTTAAAATATTTATAAAAGGTGCTGTTTTTATAATATAGTTTTTAATAAAATGCTAATAAAAGTTTATAAATCTTAAAGAAAACTATAGCTCCTTAATATTAGTAGGTATAGGCTACTATTTAATAGTAGTAACACGCGCTAGATCTACGCAAATACTACGTTTTATAATAATAAATATTAAAAAATAAACTTTGCTTAAAGCAAATATATACTTTTTAAAGTTTATATATAACTCTAATTTTTATAAAGAGTTAAGTACAGCGTGTACAGCACGCTAGTGTAGCGTAATATTATTATTATAAGTATAAATAAGAATATTATTTAGATAAAATACGTTACATAATCTAAGTTCCCTTTTAGAGCTTTATTAATATATGCTTAAAAGCTTACTAGGGCGTTTGTAAGCCTAAAAAGCATAATAAAATATTTAAAATATCTATATTATATCTTAAAAGTAGTCTTTTACTTATCTCCTGCCTTAATTCTTAAAGAATAGTAGGCGTTTTTAGGATTTAATATTATGTAGTAGTATATACCTAATAGGCAGTCTAGTATCTCTTTAATTAGAGAGAGTAAGTAACAATTTTTTATTATAACAGCATTATAACCTTAATAATTTACGCAAAAGTAAAAGGTTTTATTTTTTTTTAGTATAAATAGTATTAGTATACTTATAAGGCTAGTGCTATAGTAAATCTATTTCTTTTATAGTGCTTTTTTAATATGTTTATAAAGCACTTAAAGCTTATAAAGAAAAAAAGTATAAAAAGGCCTATAAAAAAGTTTTTTACCTTCTTAAATAAAAATTGCGTAATCTAAGTTTTTTAGCTATAAAAGAGTTTTAGTAGCTTTGTTATTAAAAATATTAGTATAATTTTATAATATATAAAGTATACGCTACATTTATACTGAAAATATAATTAGTATATATACTTTAAGCTTAATACTTACGCTATTACTTTAAAGTACTTTTAGAAGGTAAGTTCTTAAATTTATAAGTCTTGTGTTTTTTAAAAATACTTTAGTAGCTACTAAGTTAATATTTACTTTTATATATTCTTAACGCTATATCTACTTTTTATAGTTAATATAAATGCCTTTTTAGCTTAAAAAAAAGTTACTAAGTAGTAGTAGTACTTTTTTTTTATTTACTTTATACGTAGTAATTTTTGTAATATACTTTATACTATTATTATTTATTAATTGTAGCTAGAGCTTATATACTATATATATATTTTGCCTTTAAAGTCTAATTTAACTTAAGTAAAGTAGTTTTATATTCTAGATAAGTTTTAAATTTATTTTTATAGCTATTTTTTAACTAATAAGGCTAATATCTACTTATAAGTCTAAAATAACTTTAAGTTTCTTTTTTACTATAGTTACTAAACGTGCGTAGTATACGCGCTATATTTTAAGTAAAATATTTATTAGTACACGCTTTACTAACTTTAAGTTTATAGTAAAGCTTAACTTTTTTTTATTTAGTTTATATTAACTAGAACTTTATTAGAGTTACTGCTTCAGCACTTATTAGCGTAGTATTCTTTCTTTTAGCACTTAAAGTATATAATATTATTTCTATTTTTATACTTTTTAAGTATATTTAGTGTAGTAGCTATAAAAAAGTATTTTTTTTTCTTTATAAAAGTGCTTTAGTAAAGTAAATTATATATAATAAGTACTTTATGTAAATTCTACTTAAGTATAAATTTAAGTGCAATAAAGTCTTTTTTAGTTATAAAATTTTTATAGTAGTTAGTAATTATATGTTATAGTTTAGGCCTTAGTTTTACAAAAAGATACTAGACTTTTTATACCTTAGTATATATTAAAAGTTAATTTTTAAAAACATTAAAATAAGTTATAAATAATTAAATAGTTTAGTTTTTCTACTATATAGCATATATATGCGTAGTTACTGCTTTAAGGCTATAGTTAATAAAGTTTAAAAATATGTTAAGTATATATTACTTAAAGTAGTTTTAAATTAGTACTTTTTTTTTTACTCTAAAAAAATACTTATAGTAAGTATACTAAAGCTTTTAAGAATTTACTTTAAAATACTATATTACTTAAACTACTTTATTATTATTTTTTTTAAATTAGCTAAAACGCTACTTTATAAAAATAAGTAAACTTATAATATTTTTTAAAAGTTTTACTTTAGTATTTAGCTAAGTTTTTAAGTTTTAGCGCATATTATATATACGTAGTAAGTATTACTTTAAGTGCGTTTTATGCATAGAATAATATAATTAGTAGTACTAGTATATTTAGAAAATCTCTTTATTTAACCTCTTCTAGTTATACTACTTTTTCTTCTAACTTCTATAATTATTACAAAAATTAAAGTTTATTACATTACTTTTTTATAGTATTAATATACTCTTTAAGTATTGTAAGTGCGCTTTAAGTACGCTTTTTAAGTTCTTTAAGTATAGCAGGCCTTAATAATGTTTAAAAGAAATTAAAGAGTTTAAATATAGTAAGGCTCTAGCTTCCCTAATTACTTTAAGTATTAGATTGCGTTAAGGGAGCTATCTCTAGACTATTAGCTTATAGGAGGAGGTATTATTCTGTAAGGGGTAGCTTTAGGCAATATTACTTGCTTTACACTATAGAAAATAGTAAGAGATAGCTCTAAAATATTAATATATGTATATTTTAAGCAATATTACCTGTAGGTATCCTTGCAGGTAAGGAGCCCCTTATAAGCACAATTGCCGGTGGGCGAGCTAACGATAAGCGAGTTTGGCGGACCTAGTCAACACGCAACTATCCGTGACAGATTTGGAAAGCCAAGATCTTCCTCTTTAAGTAAAGCAGCTTAGTAAGCTGCTTAATTAGCACAATTGCGCATCTTATCTCGCTTAAAAAGAGATTAAAAATAAGTAAAAACATAGTTCAGCATAACTTCTTTATAAACGTGTGAAGATTGCTACCAAAAAACTAAGTTTAACAAGCTTACGTCAGTATAACGTAAGCTAATTTTGAGGCTTATATCTTATTTACTAAGAGTTTAATTAAAGAGTTCAAGAAATATAAGTTGCTTACGTAAGCACTAATTACGTAATAGCTTAGTCATGTCTTAGTATATTCACTTATCTTCTTTATCCTAACTTGCTTTTTTTGTAGCATCTTCTCTATATCTCGCAATTTTTCTCAATTTGAGCAAGAAGTTTATACTTTATATTTACAAAACAAGCCTGTTTCTTTAATTAGTAATACACTAGAAAAGTCTTCTAGAAGTATTACTAATACTCTTCATTAAATTTTTCCTCTACTTTTAGACTTAAAAAAGGTTGTCCTACAAAGATCTTTAATATAGCAAAAACAGTGCTTAATAGGGACCTTACTAGAAGCCCTAAAAGGTCAAATCAACTTCTGTTAGAAAAAAAAAGTGGAAATCTTTCTAATAAAATCTTACAACGCTTTCTGAGAAAAGAGAACTATGTTATTAATATTTCTTAAAGAAAGACGCCTTTAGACGCTAAAATGTAACAAACACGTTACAACTCTATTATCCTTACCGTTATCTTAAGATCTTACCTGTATCGGACCTACTCTAGTCCTAGCCCAGAGCGTAGGTATAAAGACAGCTCAAGACCTATAGTTGCTTTATAAATTTTTAATATCCTTTTGTACAAGGCCTATAAATATCTTATTTAAATTAAGGCTCCTTTGTAGATTACAACGCACTCCTATATGCTTTACTATTATCTTTTCTACTAATATTAATCTGTAAGTCTTGCCTGCGCTATTATATTATATTAAAAATCTTGTCTTAGCTAGTAATAGTATTTAAAACAATATTGTAGCTGTTTATTTAAACTACGCCTAAGCCTAAGCCTCTTTAGAATTAAACTAAAAGTTTTACACTATTAAGTTTATAAACACTTTAAGTAGAATTCTTTAGATTTTTTACTAACTAAAGGTTTTAAGTTTAAAACTTTTAACTTTAATAATAAAGTAAATTACTCTAGAAAAGTTATATAAAGTACGCTACAGTAGAAACACAAGGACTACTAACAACTTATTAGTATTAAAATTAATTGCTAATAGCTAACTAAAACTACTTTAAACTTTTTTTAAAGTTTGTCTAAAAATTAACTTACTACTAAAGTTAACAATAATCTCTTTAAGATAAAGCAACTAGTAAGCAACTAGTTGTAAAAAAAATAAAGTTAAAAAAGAAAAAAAACTAGATTTAAAAAAAGTTTTTATTATACTTTATAAAAACAAAATTAACTAGTTAAATACGCAAGTTGCGTAATTAATATAAAAGGTTATACTATTTAAGAATATAGCTGTACTATCTACTAAAATACTGCTAACAAAAGCAGATATACTAATAAGCTAATTAATATAATATATTTGTATTACTTTTAAAACCTTACATATTAAGCTTATAAAGCGCACACCTAATATTAAAAATCTTAATAATAAAACTAACTCTACCTTTTATTCATAGTAGGCCTTAATAGAAAACTAATTAGACATTAACTTAAATTACTACTAGATAGAGCGTGCTTGCATAGCTCTTGCATAAGGACACACTACTCGTATTATAAAAAAATACCTTAAACTATAGTACTTAGCTAATTTAGTTTTAAAATAGTTTAAAAATATAAAAGAATTAATTATGCTACTTAAATTATATTTTAAATTTAGTAATAGATAGGTAGAAAGCTATATAGCTTTCTACTACCTAGTTATAAATAAAAAAAACCATTTTTAGCTTTTAAAGCAAAGTTTATTAGCACTACTACTCAAAGGTTAATTTCTAAGTTAGAGTAGTTTTTCTACTAATAAAAAAGAATTGCCTCTACTTTATAAGCTCTAAATTTAGGATTTAAATACTTATAAAATAACTTATTTAATAAGATAGTTTAACACTTTACTGCTCTTAATATAAAAGGACACAATTCTTTTTTTAGACTAAATATAGATAGTAAACTAGTATATAGCTTAGTACCTCTATAAAAGCCTTATTTCTAATAATATCAGAGTCTACAGCTGTGTTATACTAGTCTTTTATTTAATTTACTTTTAATGCCTACTTATACAACTTTAAGCACCTTTCAATTCTTATCTAAAACTCTAGCTCTTAATAATAAGCCTTTACTAAATACTTATTTTAAGTGCAGAAAGCCTAGTTACTTTGTAAGCAATTAGACTACTCTTTAAGTAAAAAAAATTAAAATTAAATAGAGAAAATACTTAGAAGCTATAAAATATTACTTAGACTAAGAACAGGAAGAAAACAGAGACGCTTATAATAATACTTTAGCCTAAGCCTGTAGAAGTATAGTTTTACTAATATTAATTTATTAAACTTATTTAGAAGAAAGTATTTCTAAGTTTCTACTATTCTTTGTTTAAAGAGTTATAGTGCCTAGTTATAATTATTAATTAATACTAGAGCTTAAAGTTTAGTATTTCTAAATTCTCTTATTGCCTACACTCTTTTTTAATTACTTTAAGTTTCTATTTAAAAACTATCTTTTAAAGTTTTTATAAAAGAATTCTAGAACTAGATCTAGACTAAAGTATATAAATATATCTATCTTTATATCTAAATTAATAGTAGAAAAATTCATAACTCTTCTTTTATTATTAAAGACTTAAGTACGCAAGATTTTATTATTAAGATTAAATAGCTCTAGCGATTTAACTTATTACTAAATATAGTTTAGAGCTAAACTGTGTAGCTTATAAAATATCTTGCTATGTATAATTCTACTTTTTCTATTTTTATACAGTTAAAGAAACCTACTAATAATAAAGTTATCTATATATTAAGTAAAGTTAGACCTTACTAAGTTAATATACTAGAAGCTATAGTAGTAAATTACAAAGCTAGCGTTTACTATTATTAAGCGGCTACCTCTATTAGTTAAAAAAAGCTAGTAGTAATAGTCTTTGTAGTAGTTAAGTTAGTGTAAAGGTTAGAATATAACTATAGTTAAAACATCTTTAATACGTCTAGTATTATAAATATTAAAGTTATAACAAAGACTATAAAAGGCTAGTTTAGCTAGTATACTATATACACTACGCATGTTAATAGTCTAAGTATAGTAAAAGTGTGTTACTTTAGCAATCTCTTTTTATGTAAATAATACTTTAGCAAAGAGACTTAAAAGTAGCTTTATAAGAAGTAAAGGCATGTTAAAATAGCTTTTAAGTCGCTAAAATAAACTAATAAGTAGAAGAATTTTATAGGTTATTTTTAAGAATAGAAAAGCTGTATATAAATAGTAATACTGTTGTTATTTATTTACATTTAGGAATAGGCACTAAACGCCGCAACTATAACACTGCTAGAATAGCGACAGGACAACAGAAGTTGTAGTTAGCAGTAAATAGTTAGCAATAAATAGTTATTAGTTAAGAGGGTCAGTTAGGGAAATATTGCGTATCTTTGTTTCTGTTTAAACATGCGACACACTAATTGCGTGCTAGTAATACTAAATAAGGGGGTATAAGCCTAGATACCTGTTGTTAGTAATAAATCCTTTTTTACTAAAAAGGTGTCTACAAAATGTGTGGTCACATCAAAAGGTTGTCTTAAAAGGCCGAAGCCAATAATAAAGTTATAAAAAAGAATATCTAGCGTAGAAACGCGCTATAAGAGAAAAGGCAAAGCCTTATAATAATTTCTATTTAAAGAATTTATAGCCTTTTTTAGCATTTAAAAGCTTATTTTACTTTTAAAGACACTATTTTTTAACTAAATCCTGTTTAGAAAGACTCTACCCTATATATAAAAATTATTCTAGCTAGCGCATTCTATTTTTTAATAAAACAAAAAAGATAAAAGTTCTCTATAATAAGTATTAATAAGATTAATTATTTATTAGAAAACTATATAGAACTTAATAATCTTAATAATACTAAATTAATTTAGGACTAACTTCTATTTATTAACTATTTATATTAAAACGTATTTAGCAAAACTGTAGTAGACTAACTACTTAAATATTGCTTACATAACTACAAGATTATCTTTACTAAACTACTACTAAATTAGTTTAGCTCTCTATTTAAGTAGAGTATTAAAGAACTTAAAGCTACTTAAACGTTTATAATAGATAACCTTAAGAAAAGACACATTAATTCTAGCAATAAACTTTTTACTTTCTTTATCCTCTATATTTAGAAGCTTATTAGAGATATTTGCACTTATATTAATTATTATAAACTTAATGCAATTACTTGAAAAAAATTATATTTTATTATGCGTATTAATAAGCTATTAGTTTAAGAGCATAGAGCCTAGTTCTTTACTAAATTAAATATACGCGCAGCTTTTAATAAGATTAAGATATACCTAGACTCTAAGAAGTTTACTACTTTCTAGACTTAATATAGAACGTACAAGTTTAAGGTATTGCTATTTAGATTATATAACAGCTCTACTACTTATTAACGTTACATAAATAATGTGTTAATTAAGTATTTTAATAATTTCTATATAGTTTACTTAGACAACATCCTTATTTACTTTAAATTAGAGTTAGAACATGTTCTTTACGTACAAAAGGTCCTAGAAAGACTATAGCAAGTAGGCCTCTAAGTTAATATTAAAAAAAAGCAAATTAAATTTCATAAGAACAAAGTACTTAAGCTATATCTTAATAAGCTAAAAGCTAGAGGTAAATCTTAATAAAGTAGAACTCTTTAATAATTAGGCACAACTTACTACTATTACAGGTATAAAAGTGTATTTTAAGTTTACTTAGTTTTACTAGCAATTTACACTAAAATACTTATACATTGCTAAACTACTTCTTGCACTCTAAAGCTTCTTAAAGCTATTTATATAAGATTTAAATTGCAAGAAGGCCTTTAAAAGGTTAAAAGCTATATTACTAGAAATTTTTACTTTATATTATTATTACCTTAAATATAATACTAAGGTAGAGACTAATGTATTAAATAGTATTATTGTAAGTATACTTTCTTAAAAACAACTAGATAAGAAATAGTGTCTAGTAGTATTTTTTAGTAAGGTTCTATCTAAGTCTAAACTATATTAAAAGGTTTATAATAAAAAACTTTTTGCTATTATTATAGTATTAAGTAATTTTTAAGCTAATTTAGTATTAGCCTACTCTAGAGTTAATAAATATTTAAACTATTATTTACTTAAGTACTTTATAACTACAAAGGTCTTAAACGCTAGATAAGTATATTAGGCTAAGAAACTTGCTTTATTTCTTTTTTATATGTAATACACACCTAAGAAGAATAACGCCTATATAGATATTTTTTTACAACGTAAGTAAAATAAAAAAAACTTAAAGTTTACTAGAACTAATAATAACTTACAAGTTCTACTTAAACTGCACTAACTAGATAACTAAATTAACTCTAACTTTGCTTTTACTTATATTACTTATTTTTATGCTTAAATTCTGTCTTTGCGCATAGTAAAAGCTACTTTAAAGCTTATGACTTTAGATTTACTAAAATAAATTAAATTTATCTTATAAATAAATTGTACTATATTTAAAAAAAGGATTACTTATTACTAAATAAGTACTAAATTAAAAATATATTACTTTTGTACTTAAACTACCTATATATACTACATAACTCTTTACTCTACACCTAAATAATTTAAAAGGATATAATTAAGTTTTCTTTGCTTACTTTAGCGCTACTAAAACCTATTAGTTAATTGCTGTAAATTATTACTAGAAAGATATAAAAGCTACTTATAAAAGGTATATATAGAACTGCATAGCCTATTATAAAGTATATATAAAATACACTTAAATTTTTAAGTTAATTTACCTTTTACTAATTTCTAATTATCTAATTCAACACTTGTGTATTAACTTTACGAAACTCTTACTAAATAAAGCTAGTTATAACTAGATTATAGTTATAATTAATTATTTATTTAAATAAGCTATCTCTATTACTTGTTATAAGATAATTAATGTAAGAAGTATAGCTAAATTACTTATGTAATAACTAAACTAATTTAGCTACACACTTAACACTATTATCTCTAATTAAGAACTTTAGTTTATATTTAGTTTTTAGTATAACTTTAATTAGATCCTAGGCGTTAAGGTTAAACTATTAATAGCTTACTATAAAAAGACTAACAGTTAGACAAGGATTAAAAATATATATATTAACTAAAAGCTTTAGCTATTTCTATTCTACTACTAAGATAGCTAGAGTAGACTACTGCGTTTAAATAATAAAGCACAAATTTTCTTACTTTATTTTACCTTAAGCATGTCTCTATATTAGATCTTTTACAGATTTAATTTTAAATAGAGCTAGAACTAAAAGTAGCTAGCTAACACCTTTACTTCAACTAATAAAATAAACTATAAAGACGTATTAGCTATAGCTACTTAAATATATAATACTTAAGAAACAGTGTAAACGTTCTTAAAGAAGGCTTAAGATTAAATATAGACTATAGTAAATTATAATTACTACTTAATTAGTTTAGACGTTAAAAATAAAGTTTTTCTAGATGTAAAAAACTTTGCGACTAATTGCCTAAATTAGAAACTTTTAGCTAAATAAAATAAAGTTTTTAAAGTTTTTAAGAAAGTTAGCTACTTATATTATTTTAAGCTACTAAAGAGGTCCTAGATTTATAATATTTTTGTTTTAAAACTATTATACAAAAATTTTCAGAACTTACTTTTTAAACAAAAAGCTTTAAAGCTAGCTTTAAATTTAATTTAAAGCGTAGAAAAATAGAAAGTTAATAAAATATTTGCTAGCAAAGTATATTACTTAAAGTTAAAATAATATATTAGCTAAGTTAAATACAACTTAGACTTAACTTAGTACTTAGCTTTAAATCTTATAGAAGCTTTTTATAAACTTTAAGCTTTTTATAGAAAAATTTTATATATTTAAGTTCTTTAAAGTTTTTAGCAAAGTAAATTATAGCCTAAAAATAAATAAAAATAGAAATAACTTTACTATGAGATAATAATATATAAAGAAATTTTTTTTTAATAAGTATTTAGTAAAACAGCTAGTCTACCCTTAAACTAGCTCTAGTTTTTATTTTTATTTCTTCTTTTTTTCTACCTACTACTCTTACTTAAAGATCTAGAGAGGATTGCTCTTTCTTCTTATAAAAAGAAAAGGAGCTAGAAGAGAGCTTACTACTTTTTTCTTTCTTCTCTACTTCTTTTTAAAGGCGCTACTTATCGTCCTTCTCCTCTAGTAGAGCAACTAGACTACTACTGCTAGTTCTGCTCTAGCGAGCAAAGGCCTCTAAAAAGGCAACCTAGCTATTTAGTAAATAGATAGCGTCCTAAATTTCTAAAAAGACTTAGTAAGTTAAAACTAAAATTAAAGCTATAAACAGCTTCTTCTTTTAGCTCCTTATTACTTAGACTTTTCTAGCTAGAATAAAGGCTGCTACTTATACTTACTTTTTAGTAAAGAGGTAGTTTTTTGCTAAATTCTTTTTATGCTCTATAGTAGTAAAGAAGTTTATAGTAGTATAGAGTTTAAAAACTTTCTACTTAATATACTTTAGCACTTATTTAAGTTAATCTTAAGTTTAAAAAAGCAAAATATATTAAACTTATAAAAGAGCACTTCTTTTTCTACTGCATATAATACGCGCATTTCTTAGACGTTTTAGAGTTAAACTAATATTTAACTTTAAGAACACTTTATATAAAGGCGCACACTAACTGCAGGCAAATAAAGTAATACGCCTCTAGTAAAGCTTTTAAAGGGCAACGTAGTAGTATAGTATATATATACATGTGTATGTATATATATACATGTGTATGTATATATATGTATGTATATATATACATGTGTATGTATATATATGTATGTATATATGTAGTGTTTTAGATAAGCAAAAAAATTAAACATAACGTATTATTATAATATTAAAATAGTAAACGCTTAAGGCTAGTTTAACACTGCTCTAGGTTGTAGTTGCAGTAACTGTCTATTAGAAGTCTACAACAATAACAAAAGACGTTATAAAGCTATTAATAAATAAATAATAAATATATTAAAAAATATATATAGCTACAGAACTAGCTAACGACTAGAAAGAGGAGTAGTGTAATAAATACGTTACAACTCTATTATTCTTATTATTATCTTAGAATCTTACCTTTATTAGACCTACTCTAGTCCTAGCCTAGAGCGCAGGTATAAAGACAGCTTAAGACCTATAGTTGCTTTATAGATTTTTAATATCCTTTTGTATAAAGCCTATAGGTGTTTTATTTAAATTAAGGCTCCTTTGTAGATCACAACGCACTCCTATATGCCTTGCTATAATCTCTTCTGCCGATATTGATCCGTAAGTCTTGCCTGCGCCGTTACACGCTAAAAAGGCCTATAATTATTATATTTACGCTATAATAAACACTTAAAAACCTTAAATATATAAACTTTAGTAGAGTTATATTTTTAGACAAGTCGGCTATTAGGCAAGTGCATAGTGCTAGAACAGAACACTATTAATTACGTTAAAAAAATAAGGTTAGAAGGAAAATAGTTTTTACTACTAATATGTAACGAGTTGCTCTATAGATTTTTAATATCCTTTTATACAAGGCCTATAAGTGTCTTATTTAAATTAAGGCTTATTTGTAGATTACAACGCATTCCTATATACCTTGCTATAATTTCTTCTACTAATACTAATCTATAAGTCTTGCCTGCGCTGTTACATTATATTCAAAATCTTGTCCTAGCTAGTAACAGCATTTAAAATAATATTATAGCTATTTGTTTAGACTATGCCTAAGCCTAAGCCTCTCTAGAAATAAACTAGAAGCTTTATACTATTAAGTCTAATAACACTTTAAGTAAAATCTTCTTGATCTTTTACTAACTAAAGCAATTAAGTTTAGAACTTTTAACTTTAATAACAAGGCAAATTACTTTAAAAAAGTTATAAAAAGTATGCTAAGGTAGAAACACAGAGACTACTAATAATTTATTAGCATTAGAATTAAATGCTAATAGCTAACTAAAACTACCTTAAACTCTCTTTAAAGCCTGTCTAAAAATTAACTTGCTGCTAGAGTTAATAATAATTCCTGCAGAATAAAGTAACTAGCAAGTAACTAGTTATTAAGAAGAAAAAAGAAAAAAAGTAGATTTAGAGGAAGATCCTGTTACACCCTATAAAGACAAAATTAACTATTTAAATACGTAAGTTACGTAATTAACATAGAAAGTTACGCTCTCTAAAAACATAGCTGTACTATCTACTAAGACACTGCTAATAAAAACAAATATACTAATAAGCTAACTAACATATAAAATATTTTTATTACTTCTAAATCTCTATATTTTAAGCTTATAGAGCGCACGCCTACTATTAAAAATTTAAATAATAAAACTAACTTTATATTTTATTAATAGCAGGCTTTAATAAAAGACTGATTAAAAATTAACTTATATTACTACTAAATAGAACGCGCTTAAATAGCTCTTATGTAAAGACATACTACTAGTATTATACAAAAATACTTTAAACTATAGTACTTAGCTAATTTAGTTTTAGAATAGTTTAAAAATGTTAAAAAAATAATTATACTACTTAAATTATATTTTATATCTAGTAATAAAAAGGCAGAAAGCTGTGCAGCTTTCTACTCCCTAGTTATAAAGAAGAAAAAAACACTTTAAGCTTTTAAAGTAAGGTTTATTAGTACTACTATTAAAAGGTTTATTTTTAAGTTAGAGTAGTCTTTCTACTTATAAAAGAAAATTACTTTTGCTTTACGCGCCCTAAATTTAGGTTTTAAATACTTATAGAAAACTTATTTAATAAAATAGTGCAACACCTTACTATAATTAATATAAAATAATGTAATTCTTTTATTAAACTAAATATAAATAGGAAACTAGTACTTACTTTAGTACTTTTATAGAAGCCTTGTCTAAAATATTATTAAAGTCTATAGCTATATTATACTAGTCTTCTATTAAATTTACCCTTAATGCCTGCTTATGCTACTTTAAGCACTCCTAGATTCCTATTTAAAACTCTAGCTTCTAATAATAAGCTTTTACTAAATACTTATTCTAAGTGCAGAAAGCCTAGTTACTTTGTAAGTAATTATACTACTTTTTAAGTAAAAAAAATTAAAATTAAATAAAAAGAATACTTAGAAGCTGTAAAACATTTTTTAGACTAAAAATAAGAAAAAAATAAAAACGCCTAGAACAACGCTTTAGCCTAGGCCTATATAAGTATAATCTTACTAATATTAATTTATCAAACTTATTTATAAGAAAGTATTTTTAAGTTTCTACTATTTTTTGTTTAAAAAGGTATAGTGCCTAGTTATATTTATTAATTAATACTAAAGCTTAAAGTTTTATATTGTTAAATTCTCTTATTACTTACACTCTTTTTTAATTACTTTAAGTTTTATTTAAAGACTTCTTTTTAAGGTCTTTATAAAAAAGTTCTAGAACTAGATCTAGACTAAAGTAGATAAATATATTTATTTTTACATCTAAATTAATAGTAGAAAAATTCTTAACTATTTTTTTGTTATTATAAACTTAAGTACGCAAGATTATATTATTAAAATTAAATAGCTTTCGTAATTTAACTTATTACTAGATATAGTTTAGAAATTAATTATATAGCTTGTAAGATATCTTGCTATATATAACTTTACCTTCTCTATTCTTATATAGTTAAAGGAACTTACTAACAATAAGGTTGCAGAGGAAGATATCTAGCAAAAAAACACGCTCTAAAAGAAAGATAAATACTAAAGAAGGTAAAGCTTTATAATAGTTTTAATATAAAGAATTTGTAGCTTTTTTTAGCTTTTTAAAGCTTATTTTACTTCTAAAGCTGCTAATTTTAAACTAAATCTTATTTAGTTAGACTCTACCTTACGCATAGCTATTATTTTAGTAAATACTTTTTATTATTAGATAAAATAAAAAGAAAATAAGTTTTTTATAATAAGTATTTATAAAATTAATTATTTATTAAAAGACTATATAGAATCTAATAATCCTAACAACGTTAAATTAATTTAAGACTTACTTTCTTTTATTTACTACTTATATTAAGACGTGTTTAGCAAAACTATAGTAGACTAACTACTTAAATACTACTTATACAACTATAAGATTATTCTTACTAAACTACTTCTAAATTAGTTTAGCCTTTTATATAAGTAAAGCACTAAAAAACTTAAAGCTACTAAAACGTTTATAATAGATAACTTTAAGAAAAAATATATTAATTTTAGTAATTGCTTTTTTGCCCTTCTTATTTTTTATATTAAGAAGCTTATTAGAGATATTTAAGTTTATGTTAATTATTATAAACTTAACATAATTACTTAAAAAGACTTATATTTAATTTTGCGTATAAATAAGCTATTAGCTTATATGCATAAAGCCTAGTTCTTTACTAAGTTAAATATACGCGCAGCTTTTAATAAAATTAAGATAGACTTAGATTCTAAAAAGTATACTACTTTTTAAACTTAATACAAAATATATAAGTCTAAGGTATTACTGTTTAGATTATGTAATAGCTCTGCTACCTATTAACGTTATATAAATAATACATTAATTAAGTATTTTAATAATTTTTATATAGTTTACTTAAACAACATCCTTATTTACTCTAAATTAAAGTTAAAATATGTTCTCTACGTACAAACAGTACTAGAAAGACTATAGTAAGTAGGCCTCTAAGTTAATATTAAAAAGAGTAAATTTTATGTTACAAGGACAAATTACTTAGGCTATATTTTAATAAACTAAGGGCTAGAGGAAGATTCTAATAAAGTAGAACCTTTTAATAACTAGGTATAACTTACTACTATTATAGGTGCAAAATTGTTCCTTAGGTTTACTAAGTTTTACTAGCAATTTATACTAAAATATTTATATATTGTAAAACTACTTTTTGTACTTTAAAGTCTCTTAAAGCTATTTAAATAGAATTTAGATTATAAGAAGGCCTTTAGAAAGTTAAAAGCTGTATTGCTAGAAATTTCTACTTTATACTATTATTACTCTAAATATAATACTAAGGTAAAGACTAACGTATTAGATAGTGTTGTTACAGGTATACTTTTTTAGAAATAACTAGATAAAAAATAGTGTCTAGTAGTTGTCACGGATGGTAGCGTGTTAGCTGGATCCGCCAAACTCGCTTATTGTTAGCTTGCCCACCTGCAATTATGCTTATAAGGGGCTCCTCACCTGTAAGAATACCTGTAGGTATTATTGCTTAAAATATACATATGTTATTATTTAGAGCTATCTCTTACTATCTTCTATAGTGTAAAGCAAGTACTATTGCCTAAAGCCACCCTTTACAAAATAATACCTCTTCTTATAGGCTAATAGTCTAGAGATAGCTCTATTAACGCAATCTAATACTTAAAGTAATTAAAGAAGCTAGAGCCTTGCTACATTTAAACTTTCTAATTCCTCTTAAACTTTATTAAGGCCTACTACACTTAAAGAGCCTAAGAAGCGCACTTAAGGCGCACCTGCAACGCTTAAGGAGCGTATTAATACTATAAAGAAGTAACGTAATAAACTTTAATTTTTATAATAATTATAAAAGTTAAAAAAAAAAGTAGTATAACTAGAAGAGGTTAAATAAGAAGAAATTTTAAATATATTAATACTACTAACTACATTATTCTACGCGTAAAATGTACTTAAAGTAATACTTACTATACATGCGTAACACCTATTAAAACTTAAAGACCTATTTTTATAAAGTAGCATTTTAGCTACTACTATAAAAATTTAAAAGAAATAATAATAAAGTAATTTAAGTAATATAGTATTTTAAAATAGACTTTTAAGAGCTTTAGTATACTTACTATAAGTATTTTTTTAAAGTAAAGAAAAAAGTGCTAACTTAAAACTACTTTAAGTATTATATACTTAACTTACTTTTAAACTTTATTAACTATAGCTTTATAGCAGCAACTACGCATACGCACGCTATATAGTAAAAAACCTAAACAATTTAATTATTTATAACTTATTTTAATATTTTTAAAAATTAACCTTTAATATATACTAAAGTATAAAGAGTCTAGTACTTATTTGCAAAACTAAAGCTTAAACTATAGTATATAATTACGAACTATTATTAAATTCTTATAACTAAAAAAAACTTTATTATACTTAGCTTTATACTTAAATAAAATTTGCGTAAAGTACTTATTACGTATAATTTACTTTACTAAAGCACTTTTATAAAAAAAAAATACTTTCTTCTAGCTACTATACTAAACGCACTTAAGAAGCGTAAAGATAGTAATAATATTATATGCTTTAAGTGCTAAAAAAAAGAACACTACGCTAATAAGTGCTAAAGTAGCAACTTTAATAAAGCTTTAGTTTATATAAACTAGATAAAAAATAGTTAAGCTTTACTATAAACTTAAAGTTAGTAAAGCACATGTTAATAAATATTTTACTAAAAGTATAGCACGTGTATTACGCACGTTTAGTAAATAAAGTAAAGAAAAAACTTTAAGTTATTTTAAACTTATAAGCAGATATTAGCCTTATTAATTGAGAAAAATAGCTATAAAAATAAATTTAAAACTTATTTAGAATATATATCTTTCTTGCCTAAGTTAAATTAGACTTTAAAGGTAGAATATATATATAGTATATAAGCTCTAGCTGCGCTTAACAAATAATAATAGTATAAAGCGTATTATAAAAGTTACTGCGTATAAATTAAATAAAAAAGGCGCACTACTACTACTTAGTAATTTTTTTTTGAGTTAAAAAAGTATTTATATTAACTATAGAAGCTAGAAGTAGCATTAGGAATATATAAGAGCAATATTAACTTAGTAGCTACTAAAGTATTTTTAAAAAATGTAAGACTTATAAATTTAAAAACTTACTTTTTAAAAGTATTTTAAAATAATAGTGTAAGTATTAAGCTTAAAGCATATATACTTAATCTATTTATAGCGCAAGTGCAGCGTATACTTAATATATTATAAAATTATACTAATATTTTTAATAATAAAGCTACTAAAACTTTCTTATAGCTAAAAAGCTTAAATTACGCAATTTTTATTTAATAAGGCAAAAAACCTTTTTATCGGCCTTTTTATACTTTCTTTTTTTATAAGCTTTAAGTACTTTGCAAATATATTAAAGAAGTACTATAAGAAAAAAATTTGCTATAGCACTAGCTCTATAGGCGCACTAATACTATTTATACTAAAGAAAAATAGAACTCTTTGTATCTATATAAATTATTAAAGTTTTAACGCTGTTATAATAAAAATTATTACTTGCTCTTTTTAATTAGAGAGATACTAGACTGCCTATTAGGTAAATGCTACTACACTACTCTAGATTTTAAAGACGCCTACTATTGTCTAAGGATTAAGGTAGAAGATAAGTAGAAGACTGCTTTTAAAATATAATATAAACATTTTAAATATCTTATTATGCCTTTTAGGCTTATAAATACTTTAGTAAGTTCTTAAGCTTACATTAATAAAGCTTTAAAAGAGTACTTAGATTATATGTACGTAGTTTATCTAAATAATATTTTTATTTACACTTATAATAATAATATTGCGCTACACTAGCATGCTGTACGTGCTATACTTAACTTTCTACAAAGAGTAAAGTTATACGTAAATTTTAAAAAGTATATATTTACTTTAAATAAAGTTTATTTTTTAACATTTATTATTATAAAAAGTTGTATTTACGTAGATCTAGCGCGTGTTACTACTATTAAGTAATAGCCTACACCTACTAGTATAAAGAAGCTGTAGTCTTTTCTAGAATTTATAAATTTTTATTAGCATTTTATTAAGAACTATGCTATAGAAATAGCACCTCTTATAAATATCTTAAAAGAGAAATAAGTGTTCTACTAGAACAAAAATATATATACTGCCTTTATAAGGCTAAAGTAATACTTTATATATACGCCTATCTTATATTACTTTAAAAATACACGTATAATTTGTATTAAAACAAATACTTTAACTTTTACTATATTAGGTATATTATTTTAATTATATAAAGACAAAAAGTAGTATTTTATTATATTTTATTTATAAAAACTATAAAATGCTAAGCTAAACTATAAAGTATATAACTTTGAACTTTTAGCTATTATTTAAAGTTTTAAAAAATAGCAGCACTACTTAAAAGGCGCTTAACACACTATTTAAGTATTAACTAATTATAACAACTTATGCTTTTTACGTGCTATATAGAAGCTAAACTAGCGTTAAGCACACTAGGCTTTATATATAGAAGCTTTTAATTTTAAAGTTAAATACTACTTAAGGTGTATAAACTTTAAAGATAAACTATTAAGAAAAGTAAATTATAAATAAAAGAACTTATTATTAACTTAACTATTACTTACACTACAGAATAAACTTCTAGTAAAAGTAGAGTATAGTAGAATAAAAAGTTTTATAACTTAGTATAGCTAAAAAGGCGTATATAAAACGTATGTAGTTAATATTTATAAAATAAAGAGTATCTAAACTACTAGTGCTATAAAGTATATACTATGCGTACTACGCTTTGTAGCTAAAGTATTAGTTAGTAGTAGACTTATAATAGTAGAGTTAAAAGCTTTAATAAATAAACTATACTAGTTGTAATAAAAAAATACTTTTACTTTATAGTAAGTTATAAACTTTATATAAGTAGTATATACTTAAAATAGTAGCAGCGCACAAGTATAGCACGTTAATAATAAAAAAGTTCTAAAATATAAAGGCAGAATCTATATTCTACTAAAATAAGCTAAGAAGTAAGAAATTCTATTATAAAATTATAACACGCGTATAGCAGGTTATTTTAGTACACGTAGGACTTATAAGCTTATTAGCAGGCTATATTACTAGCTAGAGCTAGGCTATAATATTTAAGATTATGTAAAGACCTATATAGTATACTAAAAAAGTAAAGCTTTAAGATATAGTAAATATAGTAAGTTATTACTATTACTAGTTCTTAATAAGATATTTAAGAAAGTAAGCTTTAATTTTGTAATAAGGCTGCTACTAGCAAAAAATAATAGTTTAAGTTATGTATTTAATGTATTTTTTATAATTATTAGCTACTTTTTAAAAATAGTAATTTATATACTTATATTAAAAATATAAAATGTAAAACAGATTGTAGAATTTTACTTTAAATATATTATTTTAAAATATAAAGTTTAAAAGGGTATTATATCTAATTATAGTTTAATTTTTACTTTTATATTTTAAATAGAAATGTGCTACTAATTATAAATAAAGCGTAGGCTAAGCATAGCCTTTTACTTATAAATAAATAGGCAAACTAAACGCTAAAACTAAATAATAAAGTAATACTTAAGAAAGTTTGCCTTAAAGAAATAAAATAATTAAGTGTTACTTTTAATAAGTATATAATTTGTGTACAATAACTCAATTTATAAATTAATAAAATTAACACCTTTTTACTTAGTATATAGTAAGCATTTATTGCTTACGTTGCCTTTTAAGGATAGCAGGCTAAAAGGAAAAGTACTAGATGCTATAAATAGAGTGTAGCGCATGTATAGCGCACGTGTAATAGTAAAAGAATACTTTTTAGTAGTATAAGAATACTAACGCTAATACTATAATAAAAAATATAAACTAAAAATTTTTGCTAAAAAGACTTAATTTACTTTAGTATAAAGAATATTAATTTAGCTTACTAACTTAGTAAAAAGCTTTTTAGCAAGTTTATAGAACTATTTTAAGTGTAAGAAGTAGTTAGAACATAAGCTTACTAACTATAATTACTACTTTACTATTGTATTTATTTTATTTTTTATATTTTTTTACTAAAATAATAGAAATTATGTAGTAGTTAAAAAGATAATACTTAGGTACTAGAAATTAGCTCCAAAAGTAAAAAGATTTAATAAGTTAAAAAAATATTAAAAAAATAAATTAAGAATAGCTAGCTAAAGTATTAGCTGCAATAAAAAAGCTATAATAAATTATAAAATACTTAGACTTAAGCATTGCAGTTTAAGAATATAAAAGAACTAATTAAAGAATATAAGTATAAGCAGAAATTATGATATTCTAAGTGCGCTAAAAGAATATACTAAATATTATTATTGTGTACTTAAGGCGTAATTTAGGTATTTAAATAAACAAATTATAAGTATAAAAATAATTTACTTTTACTTATTATTAAAAATTTCTTTACTACTAGCACAAACTTTATTATTACTATTAATATTATTACTACTACTTCTAGCACTACTATTATGTGCGCTACTTGTGCCTAGACTACGCTTAAGAAGCAGCATGTTGTTGTTGCCTAAGCTTTTATTATTATTTTTATTATTACTAGTAGGACTAGTAATTCTAGCTGTATAACTAGTAATTAATTTAAGAGTAGCTGCTATATAGTGCTGCTTTACTAAGATTAAGCTTAAGTAGTAAAGTAAAGTTGTTAGCACCTAAGTAAAAACTTTTATAAAAGTACTAGTGTTTGTAGTAATATAGTAGTAGTTAGAAAGTTTAAAGTTAAATTAGCGCTAGTACTGCGTAAACTTAACGCTAGTAGTAATAAAAGTAAAGTTAGTCTTTAAAATATTAGTATTAGTAATAGTAGTATTAAAATAAGTGCAAAGTTAGTATAAATAATTTAAATACTTATTAAGTGCTTTAGAAACTTATTTAAATTAGCTAAAGTATAGTTAATAAAATAGAGATACTTACTTTAGTATAACTACTATAATTACCTTTAATATAATAGTTATAATAATTATACTTAGTTTTACTATAAATTTTTTTTTATTTAGCAATATTTTATACGTAGCGTAAGCACGTTATATATAAAGTAATAAAATTAGTAGCTTTTTTAAGTATACTAAACTTATATAGCTAAGTATTTTATAAGTAGAACTTTTTAATATACTAAGAATTTAGATAGTAGACTATAATAAAAATTAAAGCTTAGAATTAAAGTATATAATAAGTACGCTAATATTATAGATTAAGTGTATTAAGTAAAACAAGAACTATAAAAAATATACTAAAAAATTTCTTCATTACTGTAGCAAATATTACTTTATATAAACTACTTATAATAACTATATACTTTTACTTTTACTTTTAAAATTTTTTAAAAAACAAATTATAAAATTTAAGAGTTACTATAATAATACTATAGAACTTAAACTATAGAGCTTACTATATATTTAACTTATAAGTAACATACGTCTTAAGCGTATATAACTTACACGTAAAACACGCTCTTTGTTAAGCTATTTTTATATATAATTTTAGAAGTTTTAAGTTAAGGCTGTTAGGACGCTAGACTAGAGAGAGAGGCTTTGTTACAGATAGTAGCGTGTTAGCTAAATCTGCTAAACTTGCTTATTATTAGCTTGCCTACTTATAATTGTGCTTATAAGGGGCTCCTTACCTACAAGGATACCTGCAGGTATTATTGCTTAAAATATACACACCTTATTATTTAGAGCTATCTCTTACTATCTTCTGTAGTGTAAAGCAAGTACTATTGCCTAAAGCCACCCCTTACAGTAGTATTTTTTAGTAAAGTCCTATTTAGGTCTAAATTAAATTAAGAGATTTATAATAAGAAACTTTTTACTATTATTACAGCGTTTAGTAAGTAGTAAGCTAAATTAGCATTAGCCTACTCTAAAATTAATATATATTTAGATTATTATTTACTTAAGTACTTTATAACTACAAAGGTCTTAAACGCTAAATAAGTACGTTAAGCTAAGGAACTTGCTCTATTTTCTTTCTACATCTAATATACACTTAAGAAGGATAACGCCTACGTAGATATTATTTTGCAACGCAAGTAGAATGTAGAAAACTTAAAGTTTGCTAAAACTAATAATTACTTATAGGTCTTACTAGGACTATACTTACTAGACAACTAAATTAACTTTAACTTTTTTCTTACTTATATTGCTTATTTTTATACTGAGATTTTGTTTTTACGCGTAGTAAAAGCTACTTTAAAGCTTATAACTTTAAATTTACTAAAACTAATTAAATTTATTTTATAAATAAATTGCATTGTGTTTAAGAAAAAGTATAACTTATTACTAAATAAGTACTAAATTAAAAATAAATTACTTTTGTACTTAAACTACTTTTATGTACTACTTAACTTTAAACTTTACACCTAGATAATCTAAGAGGTATATAAGTAGGTTTTCTTCACTTACTTTAGCGCTACTAAAACTTATTAGTTCATTGCCCTAAATTATTACTAGAAAGGTATAAAGGCTACTTATAAAAGGTATATATAGAAATGTATAGCTTATTATAAGGCACATTTAAGATAAACTTAAATCTCTAAGTTAATTTACCTTTTACTAATCTCTAATTATTTAATGCAATACTTATGTATTAACTTTAAAAAGATTTTACTAAATAAAGTAAGTTACAATTAAATTATAGTTCTAATTAATAATTTATTTAAATAGGCTATCTTTATCTCTTATTATAAAATAATTAACGTAAAAAGTATAGCTAAGTTATCTATTTAATAGGTGTACTAATTTAGCTATACACTTAATACTATTATTTCTAATTAAAAACTTTAGTTTATATTAAGTTTTTAATTTAAGTTTTATTAGATCCTAGGCGTTAAAGTTAAACTATTAACAGCTTACTATAAAGAGACTAACAGTTAAATAAAAATTCTAAATAAATATATTAACTAGAGGCTTTAGCTATTTGTATTCTACTACTAAAATAACTAGAGTAAACTACTACTTTTAATTAATAAAGCATAAATTTTTTTACTTTATTCTGCTCTAAGCATATTTTTATAATAAATTCTTTACAAAATTAATCTTAGACAAAGCTAGGATAAAAAGTAGCTAGCTAACACCTTTACTTTAACTAATAAAATAAACTATACAAACGCGTTAGCTATAGCTACTTAAATACATAATGCTTAGGAAATAGTATAAACTCTTTTTAAAAAAGTTTAAAATTAAATATAAACTATAGTAAATTATTACAACTGCCTAATTAGTTAAAATAATAAAAATAAAGTTTTTTTAGACACAAGAAACTTTACAACTAATTACTTAAGCTAAAAACTATTAGCTAAATAAAAAGAACTTTTTAAAGTTTTTAAAAAAGTTAGCTATTTATATTACTTTAAGTTATAAAAAAAGTTTCAAAATTATAATATTTTTATAATAAAACTATTATATAAAAATCTTTAAAACTTACTTTCTAAATAAAAAGCTTTAAGGCTAGCTCTAACTTTAATTTAAAGTGTAAAAGAATAAAAAGTTAATAAAATTTTTGCTAGTAAAGTATATTACTTAAAGTTAAAATACTATGTTAGCTAAGTTAAACATAACTTAAACTTAATATAGTACTTAGCTTTAAATTTTACAAAAGCTTTCTTTAAACTTAAAGCTTTTTATAAAAAAAAACTTTATATATATAAGTATTTTAAGGTTCTTAGCAAAGTAAATTATAGCTTAAAAAAAAAAGATATAACTTTACTACAAGATAACAATATATAAAAAAAAGATTTTTAATAAGTATTTAGTAAAATAGCTAGTCTACCCCTAAACTACCCTTAACCTTCCCTTTTTTCTCTACCTCCTACTCTTACTTAAAGATCTATAGAGGATTGCTCCTCCTCCTTATAAAAGGATGAGGAGCTAGAGGAGAGTTTACTACTCTCCTCCTCCTCTCCTACCTCTCTCTAGAGGCGCTACTTATCGTTCTCCTCTCCTAGCAGAGAAACTAGACTACTACTACTAGTTCTACTTTAGCGAGCAAAGGCCTTTAAAAAGGCAACTTAGTTATCTAGTAAATAAATAGTATTTTAAATCTTTAAAAAGACTTAGTATATTAAAACTAGAGTTAAAGCTATAAATAGCTCTTTCTTTTAGCTCCTTGTTACTTAGACTTTTCTAGCTAGGACAAGAGCCACTACCTACACCTGCTCTTTAGTAAGAAAGTAGTTCTTTACTAGATCTTCTTTATACTTTATAGCAGCAAGGAAGTTTATAGTAGTAAAAAGTTTAAAAAACTCTTTTTTAACGTACTCTAGTACCTATTTAAGTTAATTTTAAGTTTAAAAAAGTAAAATATATTAAACTTATAAAAGAGCACTTTTTTTTTTACTATATATAATAAGCGCATTTCTTAAACATTTTAAAGTTAAACTAATATTTAACTTTAAGAACGCCTGGCGCAAAGGCGCGCACTAACTATAAGCAAATAAAGTAATACGCTTCTAGTAAAGCCTCTAGAGGGCAACACAGCAGTATAGTGTATGTATATATATATATATATATATATATGTGTGTATATGTGTGTGTGTAGTGTTTTAGAGAAGTAGAAAAATTAAACACAACGTATTGTTATTATATTAAATAATAAATACTTAAGGCTAGTCTAACACTGCTCTAGGTTATAGTCGTAGTAACTACCTATTAGAAGTCTATAACAACAATAAAAGACGTTATAAAGTTAATAATAAATAAATAATAAATATGTTAAAAAATATATATAGCTACAGGACTAGCTAACTACTAGATAGGGGGGGTAGTATAACAAGTTGCTCTATAGATTTTTAATATCCTTTTATACAAGGCCTATAAGTGTCTTATTTAAATTAAGGCTTATTTGTAGATTACAACGCACTCCTATATGCCTTGCCGTGATCCCTTCTGCCGATACTGATCTGTAAGTCTTGCCTGCGCCGTTACATAATAAAAGTAAGTTTAAAAAAAGGCTAAGTAACTAAAAAAAGAATTTAATAGATCTACTATTCTTCTATTATTTTAGTCTATTTCTAGCAGGTTTAATAATCTAGTTATAGGTTAAGTTATTTCTATCTAAGATTAGGGAGCAATTGAGTTGAGTAGTAAATTAAAACTAGTAGTGATTAAAAGCTCTTTAATTACTACTCCTTTTAGGAATTTAGACTATAATAAAAAGATTCTTATTCCTATAGTAAAACCTGCAACAAAAAAAGATAAGATATATATACTGTTTTTTTCTACTTATAAGCTTATTACTTTATATATAAGTTCTAAAGTTGCGATCTTTCTTTATATATTCAAAGGACTTACTAAGCTCTATATAGGCTAGAAGTTTTAGCAGGGTAACGCTAAGATTTATAAAACTCTAGAAGTTTTATCTTAGTTTTCTAGGAATAGGATATTGCTTTTTAAGCATCCTGCCTATAGTCCTAATCTAAATTCTATAGAAAACGTGTAGGCTTTGCTAAAAGACGCTTTAGCTAAAAGGCGTATTACTTCTTAAGGTATAAGAAATAATAAGAGAAGTATAGCAGCCTTAAAGGCTGCTATAAAGAAGGTATAGCATTAATTACCTTGAAAGGCAATTAAAAATTGTATTCTATTATTATTAAGGCGTTATTTGCATGTAAAAGAAGCTAAGTGCTAGTACACTAAGTATTAGTAAGCTGTTTTAGTTATTTATTTTAGAAAAAATCTTTTAAACAGCTCTGTACTATAACCTAATAGTTTATTTTACAATTGTGTTTAAACTAACACACAAAACAGATAAGCTAGTTGTTAGAGATTAAGCTACTTAGCTGTTCAATTAATTACTAGAAGCTATTACGCTACTAGTACCACTTATCATTGTTATCAATTAATCTACAGCAACTACGCAATCTATTACGTAAGATTATATAAGATTGCAAAATATTATATTATCTACTACGCAAGCTATTGCGTAAGTACAGATCTTTCTAGAATGCAAATAACAAGCATATTGTTACAATCCAGAACTAGGACTCGTGGAGAAGTCTTCACGAGACGTCGGTGTTCTCAAAACAATGACCCGACGACAGTTAGCAGTCACGTGATTGCTTAGTGCTCAGTGCTCTTGGCACGACTAAGCAACACTAATCATACTGCAGGACTGCTTAGTGCTTAGTGCTCTTGGCACAACTGAGCATACTGAGCAGAGCACACACTCGTTAGTATATAGCCACAGACATTGAGCCCTTATGGCTCAGTGTGTTCAACTTCAAGTGCAATCTTAGGATTACCTGATTCTCAACCCCTCCGTGTTATTACATCGTTCTACCAAACGTGCTAGTACAACCCTCGTCCATCGCACTCACTCATTCCAAGAGAACCAACACAGATCATCTACGGACGATCTTCACACATACATAGACTGTAGTTAGGCTTGTAGTTAAAAACTAAGAGAATTACAATATTTAATTAAGTAGTTGTACAATACAATAATAAGACTTAAATTACTCTTTTCCCCTAGTATCTAATTTATTCTCTTATTCTTATCGTTCTACTTCCGCCTCCTCCTCAATCTCTAGGTTATAAGCCTAGATTAGGCTGCCTCTGAGTCTACTACAAATAAGTAGAAGGCAGAGACCTCTACCTCTGACTTAATAGTAGAACAAGCAACTATACCTGGAGATTGAATCCGCAACACTAGTATTATATAATATATGTAATTTATAGCGATTTTTACAGCTATAAAAAAAAGTTATCTTCTTTACTAATCTTAAGTTTTTTTATCTTTATCTTTACTGCGAAAGTGGAGCACAATCGTACTGACTAAGCAGCCTACTAAGTCGCCTTACTTAAAGAGAAAGATCTTGACTTTCCAAATCACTAACTCTTTTTAGTATAGTTCTTCTGGTTGTTGAAATATAAAGATTTCAAAACTATAACCTTTTCAACGTCTTTTTATTTTTGTTACCCCTCTGTATTAAAAACATTAGTATAGTTTTAAAATATATTAGGTATACGCTATACTTGCACTATAGATATATTGAGTGTATATGCCTTTAGCTTAATGCACGCGCTATTACTTTAAAGCACTTTTAGAAAATCAGTTTTTAAGTTTATAAGTCTTATGTTTTTTAAAAATACTTTAGTAGCTACAGAGGGGTGAGAAAAAGAAAAACGAATAGAAAAAGTTATAGTTTTCAATTACTAATCACTAATCTACAAGATAGGCTAGTCTAAAAAGAGCTAGTGAGTTGAAAAGCCAAGAACTTTCTCTTAGAGTTAGGCTACTTAGTAAGCAGATTAGTCAGCATATTACTGGCGATTTATTGCAGTACGACTGAGTACTCAAAAAACGACAATTATAATCAATGATATCACTTAATTGACAATATCAAAATAGCTACAAGTTTCTAATGTTAAACAAATAGTTTAAATTACTGATATGTATTAGTTTAGTATTTTTAGAACAATTACATAAAAAGTTATAAAGGAAAGCGTTTTTTTTTTGTTTTTTTTTTCAATATAAAAGCTAACATTAATTACTAATACTTAGTGTAAGATTTACGTCTTAATAACGCCTAGGTGAAGATAAAATACAATTATCTATTGCTTGTTGAGGTATTTGATCCCACTATTCAAATATAGCCTCTATAAACTTTGCTATGCTTTTTTTGTTATTACCTATGCCTAATGAGGAAGTAGGTCTTTTAGTTAAAGCGTTCTTTAACAAGGCCTAAACGTTTTCAATAAGATTTAAATGTGGACTATAAGGAGGATGCTTGAAAAGAGCTACCGTAATTTTTAAAAACCAAGATAAAACCTCTAGAGTTTTATAAATTTTAACATTATCTTGCTTGAACTTCTACCCTACATAATACTTAGTAAAGCTTTCAAAAGTATTAAAAAAGATATTAAATATATTAATGAATTATAAAGTTACAGTACTAAGAATAAGAAAAAACAATATAGTTAACTTACCTTTTTTTATAGCAGGTTATACTACTAGTATTAGAATCTCACTAATATAGTTTGTATTCCTAAAGAATGTAGTAGTTTTAGGCGTCCTGATAACTACTGATTTTAATCTTCCTCCTATCCAAATTGTACCCCAAACTTGGATAGAAGTATCTTGGCCTATAGATTGATTAGTAAGCGTTCTAAAAATTATTTAAAATACCAGAAATATACTTTATACAGTAAAGTAGTTTTTAAGTAATTTAAAACATTTTTAAACTTACTTCTGTTAGTTGTAGAGACACATTCCTTGCCAAGACGCTTATTTCAACGTTTTCGGCAATATTCTGTCCTAGCAGAGTATATATACCCGCGAACCCCAAGCTTACTAAGCCCCGCCTAATAAGCTTTAAGCTAAGGCACAACCCCGCCACGTTACAGCCCCTTTTTTTTTAGGTACTGCCGGCAGTTAGGTTTAAACCTTTAACCTTAGGTGTGTTCAGATTATTATGTAACTAAGGTAGACACTAATGCCCACTAAGTTAGTACTACGTGACAAACGACTAGGCCACGTGGCCAACTTATTAAAAGATAAGCACAACAATAATCTAAACAGAATATTGTTGCGTAGTACAATATATATAGGCAAGTAAGAGCATCCCGCCTCCGTTACACTTAATGTAACGGCGCAGGCAAGACTTACAGATTAGTATTAGCAGAAGAGATTATAGTAAGGCATATAGAGAGCAACTATAGGTCCTAGGCTGTCTTTATACTTGCGATCTAGAATAGGACCGGTGTAGGTCCGATACAGATAAGATCCGGAGACAACAATAAGGATAAGAGAGTTGTAACGTGTTCGTTACAAGCACCATGCCTACGCTTAATAGCTGACTTATTAGAAAATATAACTTTATTAAAGTTTATATTTTCAATATTAGTAAGCCTCTCCTTAGCGCATATTAGACAGTTTTAAGCTTTTTTCTTGTTAAAAAGCTGGTTTTTCTTAGAAGTATTAGCAGAGTAATTCTCCTCTCTTAGTAAGCGTTGTAGGCTTCTAGTAAAAAGATTTAAACTATTTTCGTTTAATATACGCTTATTTGTTTTTTTAGGACTTCTAGTTAAGTCTCTATTAACAGCTCGTGTGTTACGACCTGGCTACGAACCCAAGTCTCACAGAGAATTACCACAACTAACGAACCAAGAACTGGAAGTCACGTGACCGATCACTACGCCAAGGACTATCGCTAGGAGCGTTCACGACTATCAGCGACTATCGCTTAGTATATAGTAATAAGTATTAAGCCTTTATAGCTTAGTATGTTTAACTTTAAGTGCAATCTAAGGATTACCTAATTCTTAACCCCTTTGTGTTATTACATCGTTCTACCAAACGTGCTAACACACCCCTGTACTATTACATCGATTAACTAATTGTGCTAGTACAACCTTCGTCCATCGCACTCGCTTATTCTAAGAGAACTAACACAGATTATCTACAGACGATCTTTACATCGTGTTAACGTACTTTATAAGCGAGTGGCCGGCACAAGCAATTGGCCGGACTTTGCTAAGACCTTACTACATCTCTCCCAACACGCAATGTCTTAACGTAGCAACGTAATACAAAATTAGAAAGAGGCTTAAATATAGCTTACACTTTAAGCTCTTATTTAAAACGTAATACTTACTACACCTTGCGCTACAAAAGCCTACAACGTGCTAGAAAGGACGCTTAGATAACAACACGCTAAAACGCTTTATTAATGTAATTATATGCTTAAATTAATAGCTTTTTAAGAATCTAATAAGATAGTAATTATTAAGTATATTTTAAAGCTATTAAAGTAAGAATACTTACTTTAACTTAATAATATTAAAGAGATAGCTAATTTTTACTCTAGGTCTACAACTAAAACTTAGTTAACAAAAATTAAGCTATAAACTTTATTAAGTGCTGCTTAAAGCTTAAAGCTAAGTTTAATTAAAAGTATAACTATAGTTAAGCTTTTTGCAAAGATCTTAAAATTATAAAAAGCTAGTTCTACTTAGTGTAGAATATAAAAGCTAAGCATAGTATTCTAGATAAAGATATATATAACTTTAATAAAATAAACTTTATAATAAGTATAATATTAATAAAGTTAAGAGTTATAGTAATAAAGTATTAAGAATAGCTAAAAATAGTATAGTAAAGTAACTAGAAGTAAATTACAGCTATCTAAAGTATAAACGTAATAAAGTAAATAATTCTACTTTTTATTATTTTTTAAAGTAAGCACTACCTTTCTACTTAGTATAAGAAAAAAAGCTTACTTTAAAATTAAGTAATTGCAGTCTTTAAGAACAGCTAAATAATAACTAAGCTTAGTATTAAGTAGCTAGAGCACTTTAATAAGTATATATAAAAAAATTTATTAGCAGCTACTACTTGCTAGTTTTTAAAAGCTATTAAAGCTATAGCTTAATTAATTTCTACTAGCTTTGCAAAAAGAAAAAGATAATTACTTTTTATATACTTTTTTACTTATTTTACTTACTATAGCTGCTTAATATTAAGTGTTTTGTGCTATTAAAAAAGGCATATAAGTACTAACCTAAAAAGCTAATATGTAATAGAATTACTTAAATTACTAAAAGTAAGTTTCTGCTATGCTTTAAAGCTACTTTTAATACTACTTTTATATAAAGTAATATTTTATAAAGCTTTTATAGCGCTAGCTTAGTTTTATTTAATTTAAAAGCTATTATATTAACACTTAACATCTACTTACGTACTCTACTATTACCTACTATTAATGACAGTCTTTAGCAGTTATAAACTTTAAGTAATACTATAAAACTAAAGTATTAAATAAAGCTAGTTTTAAAAAAGTTTTAAAAATATATAGATAACTTACCTACTTTAATAGTTAAAGTAGTAAAAAGCCTTTCTAAAGGCGTAGAAATAATAGCGCATGCTTTAGTGTTATTATAAAAGTATATTACTAAGCTTAAAGTAGCTAATAAAGCTGCTACACAACGTAAATTATATAAAAAAAAGTAAGTATAGAAAAAAGAGTTATTTATAGTTAAGAAAGATTTCTAACTATTAACTCTAAAGAAGTTTAGAGCGCGTAGTAATAAAAAGAAAGTAAAGAAGAGAGTACGTGTTAAAGTAGGTAAACTGTTTTAAAGACGCTGTAGATGCTACAGTAATGTAGGACATAACTTGCACACATGTAAGCTAGATAGAGCAGAAAATTTTCAATAGATTAGCCTACTATAAATACAAATTACTGTTCTTAATAGTGTCGTATAGTCGTGCATAGTCGTAGTTTTAGTAAGGTCTTAGCAAAGTCTAGCTACTCGCTTGTGCCGGCCACTCGCTTATAAAATACGTTACTCTTTTTGTAATCTTTGTAGGGCGGCCTTTAGTAGGCGTAAAAGTAAGTAAAAGATTGTTGTTTTTCTTTCTAATACGTTAAATAGTATAAGAGCACTTGCAGGCTCTTCTCTTGGCGCTCTCTTGAGCGGAGGGCTAGGCTACTGGCTTGCTAGCTCTAGCGCTCTCTTTTTTTTGCGCACCGACCCTTCAAGGGATCTACCTTGTCAGGCTGTCTCTCGCACCTTCTAGGCTTATTTTTGTCTTTTTGCTGCTTTCGCTTGTGGTCACCTACCTAGGTAAGCAACCACAATGAGATTGCTTGCGCAGTTTTGACCGAACCGGGCTCATAACTGTCGGAAACAAAATACTAACCGATCGATAGATCGTGCTCCGGCTAGAGGATACATATACTGCGACAGAAGGCTTTTCTAGTATAGTACTAATAGAGGAGAGTAATAGGTTTTGTGTAATTAAGATATAAATGTTTTCTTTTAACTTCAAAAGTTGAGGAGACATTGTAGTAATGATTTGAAAAATGAAAATAATGAATAGAAAGAGAAAACTATATAGAAAATGATTAGTAATCTATCTTAGACTAATTGCTTACCTAAGCAACCTCCTTTTTTTTAGATTGCTTATTTAACTTTAACAGAGTAAGAAACTATAGCTTAAAATCAGCTTACATAATACTCATATCGTCTAAATAAACTTAATCTTTTTTCAGAAATTTTGATACGCTCACTAATTAGAAACAATAAGTTTTATTTTATTGTTTTTCTTTCTTTATTTTCAAGTTAATTAGCGTGCGTAGTAGTGCTGACTAATATGCTTACTAAGTAGCTTAACCTTAAGAGGAAGTTCCTAGCTTTCCGAATCACTAACTCTTTTCAGACTAGTTTATCTTGTTAATTAGTCATTAGCAATTGAAAACTGTGACTTTTTTCATTCGTTTTTCTTTTTGTCACCTCTCTGTACTAAGTTAATGTTTGCCTTTATATATCTCTAGCGCCACATCTGTTGCCTATAGTTAATATAAATACTCTCCTAGCTTAAGAAGAGGTTACTAAGTAGTAGTAGTGCGCTCTCTTTGTCTACTTTGTACGTAGTAACTTTTATAATACGCTTTACACTAATATTATTTATTAAGTGTAGCTAAAGCTTATATACTACGTAAGTATTCTGCTTTTAAGGTTTTATTTAACTCAAGCAAAAAAGTTCCGTAGCCTAAATAAGTTTTAAGTCTATTTTAATAGCTATTTATTAACTAATAAATCTAATATCTACTTACAATTTTGAATTAACTAAGAGTTTTTCTTTACATTTGTTATTAAATGTATAAAATACATACGCTTTATTCTTAGAAGAAAATTTCAGGCAATAGTACTTGCTTCACACTACAGAAGATAGTGAGAGATAGCTCTAAATAATAACGTGTGTATATTTTAAGCAATAATACCTGTAGGTATTCTTATAGGTAAGGAGCCCCTTATAAGTATAATTGCAGGTAAGCAAGCTAACAATAAGCGAGTTTAGCAGATTTAGCTAGCACGCAACTATCTGTAACAGAGCCTTCTCCTCTAGTCTAGCGTCCTAACAGCCTTAACTTAAAACTTCTAAAATTATATATAAAAATAGCTTAATAAGGAGCGTATTTTACGCGTAAGTTATATGCGCTTAAAACATATATTCTTTATAAGTTAGATATATAGTAAGCTCTATAGTTTAAGTTTTATAGTATTATTATAGTAACTTTTAAATTCTATTGTTTATTTCTTAAAAAATTTTAAAAGTAAAAGTAAAAGTATATAATTATTATAAGTAGTTTATATAAAGTAATATTTACTATAGTAATAAAGAAGTTTTCTAGTATATTTTTTATAGTCTTTGTCTTACTTAACATACTTAATACGTAATATTAGTGCACTTATTACATACTTTAATACTAAGCTTTAATCTTTATTATAGTCTAGTATCTAAATTTTAAGTATATTAAAAAGTTTTACTTATAAAATACTTAGCTATATAAGTTTAGTATACTTAAAAAAGCTACTAATTTTATTACTTTATATATAACCTGCCTACGCTACGCATAAAACATTACTAAGTAAAAAAATTTATAAAAAAACTATATATCATTATTATAACTATTATTCTAAAAGTAACTATAGTAGTTATACTAAAGTAAGTTTTTTGCTACGCTTTAGCTAATCTAAATAAGTTCTTAAGGCGCTTAATAAGTATTTAAATTATTTATATTAACTTTGCTTTTATTTTAATACTGTAGTTACTAATACTAATACTTTAAGAACTAACTTTACTATTACTACTACTAGCGTTAAGCTTATGTGCTGCTAGTGCTAATTTAACTTTAAGCTTTTTAACTACTACTATATTACTACATATACTAGTACTTTATTAAAAGTACTTACTTAGGTGCTAACGTTCTTGCCTTATTTTTTAAGCTTAATTTTAGTAAAGTAGCGCTATATAGTAGCTACTTTTAAGCTAATTGCTAATTATATAGCTAGAATTACTAGTCCTGCTAGTAATAATAATAATAATAATAATAAGAGCTTAAGTAACAACAACAAGCTGCTACTAAGGCGCAGTCCTAGTGCAGGTAGCGCACATAATAGTAGTACTAGAAGTAGTAGTAATAATATAAGTAGTAATAATAAGATTTATGCTAGTTGTAAAGAAAGTCTTAATAATAAGTAAAAGTAGATTTTTTTATACTTATAGTTTTGTTTACTTAGATACTTAAAATACGCCTTAAGGGCGGAATAATAATGTTTAGTATACTCTTTTAGTATACTTAAAACGTAATAATCTTTGTTTATACTTATATTTCTTAATTAGTTTTTTTATATCTTTAAACTGCAATACTAAAGTCTAAGTATCTTATAATTTATTATAACTTTTTTATTATAACTAATACTTTAGCTAGTTATTTTTAATATATTTTTTTAAATATTTTTTTAACTTCCTAAATCTTATTACTTTTAAAGCTAATTTCTAGTACTTAAGTATTATTTTCTTAACTACTACGCAATTTTTATTGCTCTAGTAAAAAATATAAAAAACATTATAAATATAATAGTAAAGTAGTAGTTATAGTTAGTAAGCTTATATTTTAACTACTTTTTGCACTAAGAATAGTTCTATAAACTTGCTAAAAAGCTTCTTACTAGCTTAGTAGGCTAAGCTAACATTTTTTATACTAAGGCAAACTAAGTTTTTTTAGTAAAAAATTTTTAGTTTATATTTTCTGTTATAGTATTAGCATTAGTGTTTTTATACTACTAAGAAGTATTTTTTTACTATTACATGTGTGCTGTACATGCGCTGCACTTTGTTTATAGCATCTAGTACCTCTCCTTCTAGCCTGCTGTTCTTAGAAGGCAACGTAAGCAATAAATACTTACTATATACTAAGTAAAAAGGTGTTATCTTTATTAATTTATAAATAAAGTTGTTATATGCAAACTATACAGTTAATAAAAGTAATATTTAATTATTTTATTTTTTTTAAACAAACGTTCTTAAGTATTACTTTATTATTTAGTTTTAGCATTTAGTTTACTTATTTATTTATAAGTAAAAGGCTGTACTTAGCTTACACTTTACTTATAATTAGTAGTATATTTATATTTAAAATGTAGAAGTAAAAATTAAACTATTATTAGATATAATACTTTTCTAAATTCTATATTTTAAAATAAATTATTTAAAGTAGAATTCTATAAACTATTTTATATTTTATATCCTTAATATAAGTATATAAATTACTAACTTTAAAAAGTAGTTAATAATTATAAGAATTATATTAAATATATAACTTAAACTATTATTCTTTGCTAGTAGTAGCTTTATAATAAAATTAAAGCTTACTTTTTTAAATATTTTATTAAGAACTAGTAATAGTAACAACTAACTATATTTGCTATATCTTAGAGCCTTACTTCTTTAGTATACTATATAGGTTTTTACGTAATCCTAAATATTATAGCTTAGCTCTAGCTAGTAATATAGCTTACTAATAAGCTAATAAGTTTTATATGCGCTAAAATAACCTACTATACGCGTGTTATAATTCTATAATAGAATTTTTTACTTAATAGCTTATTTTAGTAGAATATAAATTCTACTTTTATATTTTAAAACTTCTTTATTATTAATGCACTATACTTATGCGCTGCTACTATTTTAAGTATATACTACTTATATAAAGTCTATAACCTACTATAAAGTAAAAGCGTTTCTTTATTATAACTAGTATAGTTTATTTATTAAAGCTTTGAACTTTACTATTATAAGTTTATTACTAACTAATACTTTAGCTAAAGAGCGTAGTACGCATAGTGTACACTTTATAGCACTAGTAGTCTAGATACTCTTTATTCTATAAATATTAGCTACATATATCTTATATATGCTTTTCTAGCTATGCTAAGTTCTAGAACTTTTTATTTTACTATACTTTACTCTTGCTAGAAGTTTGTTCTGTAGTATAAGTAGTAGTTAAGTTAATAATAAGTTCTTTTATTTATAATTTACTCTTTTTAATTGTCTATCTATAGAGTTTGTATACTTTAAGTAGTATTTAACTTTAAAATTAAAAGCCCCTAAATATAAAGCTTAGCGTGCTTAATATTAGTTTAGCTTTTATATAACGCGTAAAGAGCGTAAGTTATTATAATTAGTTAACACTTAAATAGTATATTAAGCGCCTTCTAAGTAATGCTGCTATTTTTTAAAACTTTATATAATAGCTAAAAGTTTAAAGTTATATACTTTATAGTTTAGCTTAGTATTTTATAGGTTTTATAAGTAAAACATAATAAAATACTACTTTTTATCTTTAAATAATTAAGATAATATACTTAGTATAGTAAAAGTTAGAGTATTTATTTTAATATAAATATATATGTATTTTTAAAGCAACTTAAAATAAGTATATATATAAAGCGTTGCTTTAGCCTTATAAAGGCAGTAAATAAATTTTTATTCTAGTAGAACGCCTGTTTCTTTTTTAAAATATATATAAAAAGTGCTATTTTTATAGCATAGTTCTAAATAAAATACTAATAAAAATTAATAAATTCTAGAAAGAACTACAGCTCTTTAATACTAGTAGGTGTAGGCTATTACTTAATAGTAGCAACACGCGCTAGATTTACGTAAATACTACTTTTTATAATAATAAATTTTAAAAAATAAACTTTGTTTAAAGCAAATATGTACTTTTTAAAATTTATATATAACTCTACTTTTTGTAAAACGTTAAGTATAGCGCGTATAGCATGCTAGTGTAGCGCAATATTATTATTGTAAGTATAAATAAAAATATTATTTTAATAAACTATATAAATATAATCTAAGTGCTCTTTTAAAGCTTTATAAATATAAGCTTAAAAACTTACTAAGGCATTTATAAGCTTAAAAAGCATAATGAAATATTTAAAATGTTTATATTATATTTTAAAAGTAGTTTTTAACTTATCTCCTACCTAAATTTTAAGACAATAGTAGGCGTCTTTAAAATCTAGTATAGTGTAGTAGTATACGCTTAATAGGCAGTCTAGTGTCTTTTTAATTAAAAAAAGTAGGCAACAATTTTTTATTATAACAATATTAAAACTCTAATAATTTATATAAAGGCAAAAAGTCCTATCTTTTTTGAGTATAAATAATATTAGAGCGCTTATAGAGCTAGTGCTATAGTAAATTTATCTCTTTTTTAGTACTTTCTTAATATATTTACAAAGCACTTAAAGCTTATAAAAAGAAAAAGTATAAAGAAGCTTATAAGAGAGTTCTTTTCCTTATTAAATAAAAATTATGTAATCTAAGCTTTTTAGTTGTAAAAGAGTTTTAGTAGCTTTATTATTAAAAATATTAGCATAATTTTATAACATATTAGGTATACACTACACCTGCGCTATAAATACGTTTAGTATATATACTTTAAGCTTAATATTTACGCTATTACTTAAAAATACTTCTAAGAGGTAAGCTTTTAACTTTATAAGTTTTTTATTTTTTTAAAAATGCCTTAGTAGCTACTAAGTTGATATTTACCTTTATATATCTCTAATGCTATATCTACCTTTTATAGTTAATATAAATACCTTCCTAACTTAAGAAAAAATTGCTAAACAATAATAGTATGCTTTTTTTATCTACTTTATATGTAGTAGCTTTTATAATATATTCTACGCTATTATTATTTATTAAGCGCAGCTAAAGCTTATATACTATGTATATATTCTACCTTTAAAGTCTAATTTAACTTAGGTAAGAAAGTTCTATATTCTAGATAAATTTTAAATCTATTTCTATAGCTGTTTTTTAACTAATAAAGCTAATATCTACTTATAAGTTTAAAATAACTTTAAATTCTTTCTTTACTATAGTTACTAAATATATTTAGTACGCGCGCTATATTCCTAGTAAAATATCTATTAGCACACGCTTTACTAACTCTAAGTTTATAGTAAGGCTTAACGTTTTCTTATTTAGTTTACATTTACTAAGACTTTATTAAAGTTACTACTTTAGTACTTATTAGCGTAGTATTCTTTCTTTTAGCATTTAAAGCATATAATATTATTACTATTTTTACGCTTTTTAAGTGCGTTTAGTATAGTAGCTAAAAAAAGTCTTTCTTTCTTTTCTTTGTAAAAGTGCTCTAGTAAGGTAAATTATATATAATAAGTACTTTACGCAAATTTTATTTAAGTATAAATCTAAGCATAATAAAGTCTTTTCTAGTTATAAAAGTCTAATAATAGTTAGTAATTACGCGCTGTAGTTTAGGCCTTAGTTTTATAAATAAGTACTAGACTCTTTATACTTTAGTATATGTTAGAAGTTAATTTTTAAAAATATTAAAATAAGTTGCAAATAATTAAATAGTTTAGTTTTTCTACTACATAGCATGCGTATACGCAGTTACTACTTTAAGGCTATAGTTAATAAAGTTTAAAAGTAAGTTAAGTATATATTACTAAAAGTAGTTTTAAAATAGTACTTCTTCTTTTACTTTAAAAGAATGCTTATAGTAAGTATACTAAAGCTCTTAAGAGTTTACTCTAATATACTATATTACCTAAACTACTTTATTATTATCTCTTTTAAATTTCTATAGTAGTAGCTAAAACATTATTTTATTAAAATAAGTAAACTTATAATATTCTTTAAAGGTTTTGCTTTAGTATTTAGCTAAGTTTTTAAGTTTTAACGCGCGTTATATATATATAGTAAGTGTTGCTTCTAGTGCGTTCTACGCGCAGGATAATATAGTTAGTAGTGTTAGTATATTTAGAATTTCTTTCTATTTAACCTTTTTTAGCTATACTACTTTTTCTTCTAACTTCTATAATTATTACAAGAATTAAAGTTTATTATATTACTTCTCTATAGCATAGATGCGCTTTTTAAGCGTTATAAGTGCGTTCTAGGTACGCTTTTTAAGCTTTTTAAGTATTGCGGGCCTTAATAAGGTTTAAGAAGAATTAGAAAGTTTAAATATAGCAGGGCTTTAGCTTCTTTAATTACTTTAAGTGTTAGATTGTATTAAAGGAGCTATCTCTAGACTATTAGCCTGTAGGAGGAGGTATTATTCTGTAAAAGGTAGCTTTAGGCAATAGTACTTGCTTCACACTATAAAAGATAGTAAGAGATAGCTCTAAATAATAATATATATACAATAATACCTGCAGGTATCCTTGCAGGTGAGGAGCCCCTTATAAGCACAATTGCAGGTGGGCAAGCTAACAATAAGCAAGTTTAGCGGATCCAGCCAGCACGCAACTATCTGTGACAATTTATTAGCACGCGCCTTACTAATTTAGGGTTTATAGTAAAGCTTAACCTTTTTTTGCCTAGTTTTTATTAACTAAAACTCTATCAAGATTGCTGCTTTAGCACTTGTTTACGTAGTGGTTTTTTTCTAGTATTTAAAGTAAGTAATGTCGTTATTATTTTTACGCTTCTAAGGTGTGTTTAAGGTAGTAGTAGTAAAAAAAAGGTTTTCTTTTATAAAGGTATTCTACTTAGGCTAATTATATGTAATAAGTGCTTTATATAAAGTTTATTTAAGTGTAAAGCTAAATATAATAAAGTTTTTTTAACTTACAAAAATTTAATAGCAGTTAGTAATTGCGTGCTATAGTTTAGGCTTTAGTTTTGCAAATAAGTGCTAGACTCTTTATACCTTAGTATATATTATATGTTAGTCTTTAATAACATTAAGATAAGTTATAAATAATTAAATAGTCTAGTTCTTCTGCTATATAGCGTGCATATACGTAGTTGCTACTTTAAGGCTACAGTTAATAAAGTTTAAAAGTAAGTTAAGTATATATTATTTAAAATAGTCTTAAGTTAGCACTTCTTTTTTTACTTTGAAAAAATGCTTATAGTAAGTATACTATAGCTTTTAAAGATCAGCTTTAAGATACTATATTGCTTAAATTACTATTTTTTTCTTTGAATTCTTGTAGTAGTAGCTAAAATATTACTTTGCAAAAATACATAAACTTATAATACTTTTTAAAAGTTTTACCTTAGTATCTAGCTAAGTCTTTAAGTTTTAACGTATGTTGTATATGCAAAGTAAGCATTACTTTAAGTATATTTTATGCATAGAATAATATAGTTAGTACTATTAAAATATTTAAAAAGAATTCTTATCTAACTGCATTTAGTTGTGCTACTTTTTCTCTTAGCTTTTATAATTATTATAAGAATTAAAGTTTATTACGTTGCTTTTTATAGCTTTAATACGCTCTTTAAGCGTTGTAAGTGCGTTTTAGGTGCACTTTCTAAGCTTCTTAAGTATAGTAGGCCTTAATAGGGTTTAAAGAGAATTAGATAGTTTAATATAGTAAGGCTTTAGCTTTTTTAATCGCCTTAAGTGTTAGATTGCATTAAGAGAGCTGTCTCTAGACTATTAGCTTATAGCAAGGTATTATTCTGTAAGGGGTGGCTTTAGGCAATAGTATTTGCTTTACACTATAGAAAATAGTAAGAGATAACTTAAATAATAACGTATATATATTTTAGCAATAATACCTGCTTGTATTCTTGCAGGTAAGGAGCCCCTTATAAGCACAATTGCAGGTGGGCAAGCTAACAATAAGCGAGCTTGGCAGATCTAGCCAACACGCAACTATCTATGACAAACACCTTAGTGTCTTTAAAAGAGTGTAGATTATACTACACTATACTTTTGTGCAAACTTTATATATAAGAAAAATGCGCCTAGTGCGCGCAAAAAATTTTTATTAATTGCTTCCTAGATCAGATCTATATTAGTGGAGTTATTAGGTGTTGAAAGGTGGTGTTGTTTTGGTGGGGGTGCGCGTTACGCCGTCCACCTCGGTAAGCATCTGATTAAGCGCAGATCTCGGGTTGGGTACACGCAATTTATTATCTACATGTAACATCTTGCTTACTGTATACCATGTGATTACCAAACGCAGACATTAGCGATTGAATGCCGTAGAATGTACAATATGTCATCCACCATAGCACTCTTTCTGCTGTTATCAACAGAACCGCTCACAGAATCGGAGCGAAGAAATTGAACTTGCCAAAAGGATCATACTCCTTCTTTAACCCCCTCAACTTCTCCAACCTCCACTCTTCATACCCATACAACTCCTCTGTCGTCTCATCCCCCCTTGCATAATTAATATAAGCCTCATAGATCTTTCCCGTCCCTTTGATCAACGTATCGCGTATCTCACCCGCAAACCCCCACGCCGCCGCATCCAGGCTGGCATTTTTCTCATACGTCATGAACGGCGAGAACAATAGCTGGCCATCTCGGTCGGGGTACGCGGTGCTATCACTAGGTATCTCGCCGACGCGATTGGTAGAGTAGCTTTCGAAGAGGACGGCTGAGCTGCGGAATTCGGGCGGGAAGGTCGTCATGATGTCGAGGACTTTGCGGAGGGAGGGCGCGTCGTAAGTGTCTGCTGATATAGGGACTAGGGAGCGGGTGTACCCTTTTGTGCAGGAGGGGCCGTTGCGATCGGCGCCTGTGTACTTGCTTACGCCGGCGAGGTCGGTCACGCCCGAGTCGCTGGAGATGGGTGAGAGGGCGATGAGGGGGTCTGTGTATTGGGTTGGGATTGTAGCAGCGCCTTGATATATTACCCAGATTATGACGATGGGCTAGTGATGTTAGTGATTGTTGGGCGAGAGTAGAGAGCGAGAAGTAAAGACTTACATTCACCGGGTCGACTTCGGGGTCAAAAGAAAATACGATGTAGTGTTCCAAGCTCACAGATCGGTTCGTAATTGTCATCCAGGTGTTTGCAACCGCTACGACATCCTCCATTTTATCGTGCGTGTAGAAGTAGCCGCTGACAGACCACTGATCAACATCGGGCTTCTTGTCATAGATTTTGATATTAGCGTGGGTCACAATACCGAAGTTATGACCAGCACCCCGTATCGCCCAGAACAGATCTTGGCTGCTCTTATCCACAGCGATAGCGGTACCATTAGCAAGAACCATGCGCGCGGAAATGAGCTGATCAGATGCTAGTCCATAACGTCCCTGGTTCCAGCCGTGGCCGCCACCGAGAATGGGGGAGATGTAGCCGACACAAGCACAGGCTGTTGTCATGGTTTGCTTGTTGTGGGCCCATAGGAACTCAGTGACATCGCCGTTCAAAATGCCGCCTTGTATCAGAGCTGTGTCGCCATCGTCGACGATGGATATATCATTCATACCCCTCATGTAGATACCAACTGCGTTTTTGATGTTGTTGAGGTACGTTGTCGTCGCATGGGCGCCTGAGATAGCGTGGAAAGGCTTATTGTTGGCATTGGCGTATAGGATCTAATTTCTGGTTGGCTAATACAAGAGTGTATAAGGGTAGAACTCTACTAACAGCCTCTTGTACGTCTTCCTCTGTAGCGACCTTCACGATCATATCATAGTGCGGTGTCTGTCCAGCGCCCCATCGTATAGTAGCATTGGCAAATTTTTCTGAGCCCGGGTAGTAGACTTCTGCAAGTTCACTTAGTGAAGACTCGAAAAGCTCGAGAGCTCCATTAGATGAGTTTGGTGAAGTTAATGCAGTAGTCAAACAGGCCATCAGGCCGCTTGCTGCCAATTGAACTTTGCGTAGCATATTGAGAAGTGACTCGAGTGAGTACAAGGCGTAGTTGTAGAACCCATATTGTAAATTTCTGGTTTTATAGCACCTATGCGCTAAAAGAAGGAACGCTAGGAAAGTTGTTAGTTTGCACACCTGACCAACTTGCCTATTGTGATCATTGAAGGCGCCCTTGGTCTTTCCCGCTTCTCCACCTATTCCAACACAACGGAACAAAGGACATGTGCTTGGCTAGCATCATTCATCCCAACACAATAGATTAAGCGCGAATATCAAGAAAAGGGTGTGTTCGATGGGATAGAGGTGAAGTCTATCTTCCTTTCCGCAAAAGCACGGGGATATAACGATTGGTGGTTGATCTTGATCTTTTCCCTATCGCTTCCTTGCGAAAGAACAGCTGGAAACTAATGCAATTAGCTAATTTCAAGATTGAGGCCATTTACTAGCGTATGCTCATCCTGTATTTTACAGCCGTGACATCTGGCCCCCGTCGTGAGGCGAGGATGGTTGAATTGTTAACGCGCGAAGCGCCATCCAAGGCAGTGGTAGAATCGTATACTCATATAGATGTTCAGGAAATAGTGCATAGGTAGGTACATTGACACACGAATATTGTCAATCAAAGTACACGCGGAGCACATCGCGTCTCTGGCATCCTGGTGTAGGCTCGGGTGGCGCGTTGCAAATAAGCGAGGGCTGATGATGACGGTCTTGAGATGAGCTAGTGAGTTCGAACTTTCTGCCAGATGAGCGTAAGCCTAATTGGAATCGAGAGTCTAATGGAGGTAATAGATAAGATTGGACAGTGGTGTAAAGGATGAGGTGAGACTGCGTGAATGCCCATAAGCTGCGTTGACCCCATTTTTCCGCCATTCAACGCCAACATTACTCCCAGCATGCGCCCCCTTCCCAGCCATCGCATCCTATCATAATCCAGGCTTACGGGTTATGCTGCGATGTCAATGTGTGGTTAAGATTCTCATCATGGATCTCTTTCATTCAACCGCCGCTTAGTGCTACCTGGGTACTGCACTGTGTGGTCGGTATAGCGCATGGGACATGCTCGTTACAGCCCGTCCTACTTAAAAACTTTGAGGATTAACGCAAAGCCATCGCCGAACGATAAGTAATGTAAATACAGAAACAGGGCGTGTCGAGGGCCACGTGGCGAAACCCCCCTCAGTAGGAAGGGCGGTTGCATGTGAGGGCAACACAGTCTGATCTATCACCGCTCTGGACAGTATATATTCACTTGCGCTTTTCGCCATCTCCGAATCTATAATTCAGCGAAAGTTTTCCTGCCAAACAGAAATTTCTTCCCTCATACATGGCATCGAGCTCAGACATTGACAACATCCTTGTCCATCGAGACATTCTGCCGCCCAGCTTGTATGCTACTGCCTTACCCATCGATGAGGCTCAACTCAACTTTCACCTTCAACACGACAACGTCAAAAACTGGTCCTGGTATCTTTGGGAGAACCTGACTAGACTACGAACCATGAAGCGATGATCGGAGTAACCACAGCTGAAGCTTCTTCACTTCCGCGCCTTGACACCGTCGGAACTTGTCCAAGCTCTAACCCGTATGTTGGCTCGATTTCCGACTTTCGTGTACTATAGACTAACATTTATGGATCGGGGTATGTCTCTACGACTCTTTCCGGCCTAATTTTTCCTTTATAAGTTTACCTTGTTTCGCTGTCGTTTTTCTTCCTCAACGCCGTTATATCTTTATTCAACAAATTCAATACGATATGTACAATGATCTAAGCAAGACACTGTATTGCGCCTAGCATGTAATACCGCCATTGTCTAGAAGCCCAAGTCAAGGTCATGCCCCCATCTAGGTTGTCAAGACCACGTATCCCGTCGCGTCACTCCGTCATCCACTGTGAAGAAGTCCCGGTGGATTCTGTAATATGGTTAGGCGGGTCCGTTTCAGGCGCCCACAACAGACAAGAGCAGGCCAACCAATCGAGCAGGCCACAAATGCTGGTACATGGCGACGTCACTTTCGATGAAAACACCTCCATGCTGGGATTTGCATATCCCCAGCAAACCTATCAGGCCATGGAACTTCCATAGAGGGAGTTTCAGGACGCAGCTGCTGTCGAACAGGCTGCAAGCTCCAAATGTAGGTGCGGATCTCCCTATTCCGGATCTCTAGGCTCCCCGGAAAGACAACACAGTCCAATGGGGTTACCGGTATTGCTGTTCGTATCCCCTTTCGCGTCGAAACTAAAAGAATCTACACCTGCACGCATGGCGGCTGCAACAAGAAGCGCTCACGCATGCCGAACCTCTGACGCCATTACCAAGGATCCCATCTGGAAGACCGCCGGTACAAATGCATTGTTCTTGGGTGGCAGCGGGCTATCCGTGGCTCTCCGAGCAGGAACAAGAGGAATGTGCATGAGAAGAAGATGCATTTTGACATTGGAGATGATATTCTGTTGTGAGACAAGTGACAAGAGGGAGGCAATAAAGAGGTGGTTCGTCTTGAATTGATGGATAATGCTGATTTCAGGAGAGAATGCTGTGTACGAGCCTATCCATCTCTGAAAACTACGGCATTCGCGATGGACCTAGCGTGCCACGTGGGTAGTATATGCGAGGAACTTAGGAGTGATGTCGATCATGTCTTGTAACTTGGTGGCTGGCGTTCCTGTAATTTAAGCGAACCATAATCTCAAATCAAAGCTTGTCTCTGGCGCCAGCGAACCAGTGCACGCTAATCTGCTGGCCATGTTACCTGGAATCTGTCAGCATAATTTCTTCTTTTGCACGCGTGATCATCCTTTCGGACTTCTTGCGCATGAACCCATGACCGGGTCCCGGCATGTCGGACTTCCTCATGACTCGAGCTATCTGCGATTCCTACCGATACCAACGCATCATGATCTCACAGTCCCAATCTTCATCGAAATAATTGAGATCTGCTCGCCAACTAAACCGCATCAGACCACCGCTCCAGTAAGCTCGGGCCCCTAGTGGCGAGCCAACCTAGAGGTGGACCACCCCACCAAGATCACGAGTTTTTTTTGAGGCTGTAATGCAGAGATAGGGGTTACTAGTAACGTTACTAGTATTACTAGTACTAGTAAATTTATACTTGGAGAAAATAAAAGCTAGTATTAGTATATATATACTAACTATACTTTTAGTAGATATAAAAGTTAATTAAAGTATTCATATAGCTTTAGTATATATTATGGTACTTCTAATAGTATAATTAAACCTAGCAAGCGTTTTAGCCATAAGCTTAGTATGGTATTTATAAAAGATAAAATTATAGTTTGTAAAAAAATTAATTTAATAATTTACCACATAGTTTTTCTAAAGTATTTATAATAATACTTCAAGTATGTTAAAGATAAGAGTAAAGTAATAGTATAGTATATAGTTTATATTTATCTAGCTACTTAACCAATATTTATTTAGATGCTTAAACTTCTTCGCTATTTATTTATTTTTGTTATTAAATCACCTGGCTATATAACTTTTAAACTAGTTAACTGTTTAGCTATTTAACTATTAAATCTTTTAATAAATAAATATAAGTTAAATTACCAACTAAGTATATTTCTTAAAACTTCTCAGACTACTAGTAATACTACTAGTATTACTAGTAACGTTACTAGTATTACTATTTTACTAGTACTAGTAACTAGTAACTGGTAACTAATAAATCTACTAGTAATTACTATGTAACGTATTCCCCCATCCCTGCTGTACTACACTACTACCACGCTGTCAATTATAGATAATCGTAAGTTTGCTATCTAAAGCGCTATCCGCAATCTTTATGCTAGTTTTTTTTAGATCTTAACAAAAAGCGTATGATGCCTAAGATGTACTGCAATTAACTTTACAGCACTGCCTTACTAGTTGAACGTCTAACTCAATAGCTTACTCACACTAGTAGTAATTACTTTAGACTAGAAGAAGTTTCTTATTAGCTAGTGTATTGATAAGAATATTTGTACGCAACTACTTATCTACTTATATACAATTAAAACATCTATCTAGTTTTTTTTTACATAAATAGCAACATTATGCTACTAAGCTAAAATAGAGTTACTAGTTTTTTTTAATTGCAACCTACGTATTTATTTAGTTATTAGTTTTAGATTTAAAGCTTCAAGAACAACTATAGCTATTTTTATTTTACTTTGTAAGTTTTCTAAGCTATATAAGATTATATTACGTAGCTTTAAAATATAACTTGATAATATTTATAATAACGCAAACTAACACTAATTAGGTTGACCTACTAAGTGGATTGGTTTTTAGCACGACTAAATCACTCCGCGCTACCTTTATTATTACTGATATAACTATCATTACTTTTATTATACGCATTGCTATTTACTTTAAAAACCTTTATGTTACAAGTAACAGGAAGGATTCTCTCCTTGACGTACGAGTGAGGGTTGAAGGTCAACCAGCCACGACGTCAGAAGGTAATGATCCGCGCGGGGCGCCGATCACGTGATGACCATCCCGCCAAGAAGGACCATCCCGCCAAGGGAGGGATGTCATAAGGACAAGGGATGGCCGCCATTACAACTATCCTACAGAGGGCAGTACCTAAGGGATAGCAGTAATAGCACAGGACAAAGGCAATAGGTATAAGAATGTAATAGATCTTATTATTACACTTGTTGTAGTTAACTTAACAATAGCTGTTTTGACACGCCTTTGCTCCTCGCGACTCCTAAGTCTCTTTGCTAAGGTTGCATTTGCGCAGGAGGAGATTGCTAAAGTAATACACTTTTACTGCACCTAGACTATTAACATGCGCAGTATATATAGTGTACTAGCTAAACTAGCCTTTTACAGTTCTTGTTGTGACCTTAACATTTATAACACTAGATACATTAAAGATGTCTTAACTATAATTATATTCTAACCTCTACACTAACTTAACTACTATAAGGATTATTACTACTAGCTCCTTTTTAACTAATAGAGATAGCTGCTTAATAATAGTAAACATTTGTAATCTACTACTATAGCTTCTAGTATAGTAACTTAGTAAAGTCTAACTTTACTTAATATAAGCTATTAGTTTTTATATTAAAGGGGGAAAAGAATAGTTTAAGCATTATATTATTTATATGCAAGTTGTTTATATATAGTACTGTGTAGTATAAGAGATCTTAAAGGTAAAAAGTAATAGGCAAGAAGCTTTTATAAAAAAGTATTATAGGCTTCTACTATAGTAACGTATGTATTCTTATTTTTTTCCTTTATCTTTATTGCAATCTTGTTGCTAGCTATAGGCTAGCAATTACTATAGTAGAGGGTAGCTGCTTTTTACTTTTTTTAGAAACCCTATTTTAACTACAACAACAACCACCACCTTTAACACCTTAAAAATAAAGAAGTAGTTAACTTAAATAGTTTATCTCTTACACAGATTGTTAACTACTTATTCTATTTTTTATAGAATTAATATTGCTTACCTTTAGCTAACATTAATAACTCTTTTCTACTTAAATTATTCCTACAATACCTCACGGACTACCGCATACATCAGCCTCGCCCTAACCCGGACCGAGTCTAGACAAGTGTAGACCAACCCCATGTAACACTTTACTGCATTTTTCTTGCAAATTTACGTGTTTTGCTTAGTCTCTCTATATATACTACAGCGTTATTAAGTTAAAAGCACTTTCTTAGTAGTTCTACCACTCTAAGTTTTTTTTTTAAGAATTTACACTTATAAACACACTTATAGCTACTTGATTTATTACTATTATTGTAAAAGTAAGGTATGTTAACATAGGATAACGCAAATGCGAACTTCTATTATACAATTTAGTCATAAGAGCAGCTTATAAGGGGTTATAGGCTTAGATTACGCTAGCAAACTCTGTACTCGCGTAATTTAGCCTAGTCTAAAGGGGTCTAGGGCTATTAGTGAGCGTCTGCTACTAGCAGCCTATAATAAAGTCTTTTCTCTTTCTAGAAGTACGACTTGCATAAGGTGCAATAGAAAAAAAGTAAGAAATTTTCAAAAATTAGGTAGCTTAAGCTTTTTTATGCTAAGGCGCGCTGATAAATAGTTTATAAGCAGATATCAAAAAAAAATCTTTTAGGCTATTCACTTAGAATGCTTCTATTTAACTGATGAATTAGTAAATATTTTATACATTTTCTTAGAGGTAGTAAAGTTTAGATTACTCTAGACTAGAGTAGACTAGGCTTTACTAGGCCTAGCTCTTTTAATTTTTATACTAATAAGTTTAAGTAAGTGTTACTAAGTCTAGCATAGCTTATTCTGCTTAGTTTCTGCGTTATCTACTTTTATTAATTACTTTCTATATCAATTGTATCTATTTAAACTCTTTTATACTAATTTTAAAGTCTTTAAAGTGTTTAATATATAACTATAGTCTACTTACGCCTAAATAGTTTGAACTACTAATAGGAGAGCCTTTATTAATAGAAACATTTACGATTAGCATATATTTACTTTATATTTTGCTATTAAAGCTAATAACTAGTTAGAGCTTGTGCCTTATAACTATCTTGCTAAAAACAAGCGTAGCCTAGTGTAAAGGGTGGCTTTAGGCAATAGTACTTGCTTTATACTACAGAAGATAGTAAGAGATAGGTGAGAATACCTAGGTGAAAAGCGTCTTATAAGCACAATTGCAGGTAGAAAAGCTAACAATAAGCGAGTTTAGTAAATCCAGCCGATATACAACTATCTATAACATCTATGGGTATTTTTTTTTAAAGGCGTTTATTCTAATTTATACTAATTTATACTAATTTATACTTATCTAGTTGTATTTATTCTTAAGGTATTGAGGTGGTAGTTGTTGTTATTGTAGTTAAAATAAGTTTTCGAAAAAAGTAAAAAGCAGCTGCCCTTTATAAATTGGTTGCAAATGTTTAAAAAAAAATTATGTAGAGTTATTAAAATTTAAACAAAGGTCTACGCGCTAAACGCTTAAAGTAGAAAAGTTTAGACTACTAAGCAAAATTAAAATTAAAAAACTTGCTAAAAGTTCTAAAAAACAACACTAATTAAAACGTGTTTAACAGCAATTGCTAGCCTATAGCTAGCAATAAGATTGCGATAAAGGCAGAGGAGGTAGAGGAGGTAGAAGAGGTAGAAGAGGGTAAGGACACGTACGTTACCGCAGCAGGAGCCTGCAATACTTCATAAAAGCTCCCTGCCTGCTGCTTCTCACCTTTAGGATTTTCTACACTACACGGTACCGCATACGAAAAGTAATTCTATAAGTTAAAAGTAGTTTTGTAGCGGTTTTCTACTAGAACATTATTTTGATTACTTTATAATTGTCTTTCCGTATTTAATAGATAAATATAGCTTTTATACTAATATTAAGTTTATATAAACTTGCTACACGAATAAGACCTATTTACTTTACCAACTAGCATACTTCTGTTATATTTTCTAGCTATTAGATCTTATACTGTTCTTTACTGTTTGAAAAAACCCTATTATTGATAAATTAGTAACTTTGCCATAGTTAGTAATGCTAAGCTAATTTAAAAACGCTACTTTATCAACTTATATAATAAGGCTTAACTGCAGGACCTTAATAAGTTAGTAATATAAATAAAGTAGTAAGTAACTAAAATTACTCTGTATAATTTATTGGTAGTACTCTCGTTAATTTAGTTATAGACTTGCTTTATAACTCTACTGCGTTCTACGGAGTAAGATCTAAGTAGTATAATAGTAATTATAATACTAATATAGTCTAAAAATTTCTATAAGCTAAGTTAACTAGTTTAATATATAAATGAGCAATTATAGGCTATATAGATAATCTTAAGCAGATGAGATAAAGTAATATTAGTAGCTGATATTCAAGCTGCGTGCTTATATATAGAAAATTAATAATTGCAATACTACGTTAATAAGCTTATAAGGAAATAGCTAAAAAAAAAATGAAAGTTTAACTGAAGCTCAATAAACAATTTATAGAAGTTGAAGCAATTAAACTTGTAATAGACAACATAGCAGCTTTAGTAGCCACTAAGACATTTGAAACGCGTGCTAAAGCAGCTAAAATAGCAACCTTGCTGTCTAGCAATTATATATTTAGTTGTATGTACATTAAGTGGCAAATATAATTATATAGTTGTATTGAGATAGCGACTCAAAAAAAAACTCGCGATCTTCGTGGGGTGGCCCACCTCTAGGTTAGCTCGTCACTAGGGGCCCGAGCTTGTACCGCATCAGACCACCGCTCCAGTAATTGCAAAATTAACTTTCGGCAGCCGCGAACTTCCCCGGCATTACTGCGGAGCCACCCTCATGGTCCCAGGTCCGACGTCAGGCCCAGACGGGCCGCTTTGACACCATACTACTTGGGGACACGCCCACAGCAAACACAATGTGAACTTACCCTGACGAAGTGGTATCCTTGCTGAAGAGCACCAAGTTCAGGGGTGCAAGACAAAACTTTCGTGGCACAGTCCAGGTGTGCTCCTGTTCGCACAATATTCCTTATGCTGACCGCCGTGTTTGTTACCTTGCCTCCTGACCTATTTATCTAGGTTTGCTTACTTTTCTGTATTTACCCCCTCTGACCACGTTCGCAGAACCGAAAAAACGAAATATCGCAAGTGGAAACCATGTCCAGGATTGCTTGCGCCTGGGCGGAGTTAGGCGAGGATGCTGCAGACGCGAATCAGTGGTACGAGGATACGCATATACCCGCCGCCCTCGCAAAGATCAAATCCACAGCCCGACACGGAGAGCAGGTGGAAGACCATGCATTCAAAGAGATAGCCGGGATTGGTGGCAGACTCATGACCATCTACGACCTACCCAAACAACCAAGTGCGCACGAGTTGGATACGCAGATATGCCCAGCATTGGACAAACTTCCGAAAGAGGCGCGGATAGAGACGCGGTTCTACAGTGAGGATACCGTCTGGTACGGAGAAGACTGGCGCGGCGGTACGTATTCCTCTTGATTGTGACAGAAGGATGCGTCCTGGAAGCTTACACCCTGCACCAGATTCTCGCGTTATCCAGATGTGGATCATAGTCCGATGGCAACCCGCCCCAGAAGTTCACGACGAATTTATACAGTGGTTTAGAGATGAGTTTGCGCCCGGCATGCTCGAGAGTCCTGAACTACTTCGCACACGCGTCTTCAAGCTCGAGCACGCATCCAAGATCCAAGACCAGAGGCACGAACAAGTAGACAAAGCATCAGTGCATCAGTACATGACGTTCTGGGAGTTTGATAGTGAAGAACTGCCATGGGAGGTCTTAGTATACCTAGGGTCCTCAGAGAGATGGAGGCATTATGTTGAAAGCGGATTTTTGGTATGTTGGGAGTTTCTTGGCCCGTGAGAACTGGACGGCTAACACAAATGCAGGATTGGCAAGTGGGACAATATCTGGTAAATAACATATATCCCGACATCGAGGACGCGGACTCTCCTGCGGTGATGGGGGCAAAGATTGTTGTAACCCCGGTCGCACAAGAGTCGTGACCGTGTCGACACCGAGGCTGATGCTATGTAGGAATATCAGGATCTGGACGACGACATTAGTCAACATAGCGGAAGCGATCGATTAGACGGAGAGGGTGAGGGGACACCATGACGAACAATCGGATACAATGGGCTGGTTTGAGGACCTGGGTCAAATTGCATTGGCTATCATGTTGCCATTGGCATTACGGCGTTTGAATAATACCCCACCTTCTGTTCTCCATGTGGGATTCCCTTTTCAGCAAATGTGCTGCTTGCTGAACTGGTACACATAGGACATATCATGCTCTTGCCTTCTGACTCGATTCGACCTTCTCTGGCGTATAGGGAGGGGTACCAGGCGTGGCCGTTATTAGAAAACGACCTGATCGTGCACCAGCCCGAGTATAGACTAATCCACACATCCCGGAAGAGAGCTGTAGTAAGGGCTCCTTTGGAAAGAACTGCGACACTTTCGCTTGTGTCGCGCGATGCAACCCATCGGCCGAAGAATCGAGCCCCGATGGCCGATTCTCGCTATCGTGGTGTAGAGGCGATGCGCTTGCGGGTAGGTTCATCCTAGATGTCCGAGTCGACGTCACTGTTCGTGAAGGGCCTACGAGAACCTGCGCTTCTGATTCCAAAGGAGTTTCAACTCTACCGACGTCGTGGAGAGCATTCGAGACCCATTGCATATGGCTTCCGGTACGGGCTAAATGCTTCCGTCGTTTGCTCGGCTCCGCCTAGCAGATCATCGCGTATGAGCTGGGATGGGAATTCATGCACGTCTGGCGCAATGCGATCGTCCATGCGACCTGCTTGTAGCTTTCTCCGCGTTTCCACTTTAGAGCCTAGGCCGAAGACCAGATCAGACGACTCTTGTGGCGTCAGTCCCGGTTGCAAGAACGGGCTCCCAGTAGCTTCTAGCGTGACAGATGGAATCTGTTCTCCATAACCTTGATCATGTTTAACTACTCCCGATACGTCTTCTCCTGCGTCATCGACGAGTTTGATGGTACTTTCGATAGTAGTTGCCCAGGGTTTTCTCGAGGGTTCCCCTCGTGCTGATCCTAGACGTAGTCGATCTGGTTGATGATGTGGCGTTGAAAGTGCGCCTGAGCAATAATGCCCTAGCTCTTTCTGCACAGGTCTTTCCACTCTTGAAGGTCGGTCGCCAGAACGATTGGCGTTTTGTCGTATGTTAGCTTGGTGTGAGAACCAATGGTTCTCTGCAACGCTCACTGTTCTGTGCGGATCACTGCGCAACTTGTGGCGTGCACGCTTTCGACTATTGAGAGGTTGAGGCACGACGGACTCTTCATTGGAGCTGAAGCTGAAGCCCTTAGCTTGAGACGGCGCCGTGTCATGGCTTTTAGAACGCCTGTCAGAGCCCTCATCGCCTGTCACGCAAGGTTTAACGGCTAGCTTCTTGAGCTTTGCTTTGCTTTTTATCACTTTATCTGGCGCTGGCGGAGTCCGGCCCTTCTTGTGCCTCATACTGCGACTCCTGTTGTAGTTCCTAGTGTGCTCAAAGCCGGTGAAACTTTGTCGCTCTTCTTTGTCGAGACGGACACCTTCCACATTGGTGTATAGCCTGACTTTGCGCCCATCGCTGTTTGTACGCTCGTCGCCGATCCGATAAACACATATCCGTCCCTTTCTTCCGCTTTCGTATTTCTTGCGTACGCATGCGTATCGTGGGGTAGAGATTTCGGTGTGAGCGCTATTCGTGTTCTGTGGCAAGAGCAGAGACTTGATGGCCCGTAGTACTCCATATTTTGCGATTGTGTCAATGACCATGGCCATTACGTATGGCTGGAGGTTGTGGTAGCGATAGAAGTGATGGCGGACTGGTCAACGTGAACATGACTCTTGCTGAGGAGACACATCGTATGTCACAACTGCCGGGTTAGTACCTAGGTCGCAGCTGCTGTTGAACCCTCTGAAAAGACCTGCCAAAGAAAGGTGTAGCCGCCACATCAAGTACACTGAGTGGGTATCGATGGTTCACTTTATCACTTTGCTAAGAGTCCCCTGACTTCTCTCCCACCTGCGCACATATTTCAAGACACTGAGGCGGCCTTGAACTCTCTCATAGTGAGACTTCTGCCAATGCTACTAGAGACTTCATCGTGGCCGCGTGATGAGTCTACCATATTTGGTGTTCAGAGATTCGTAGAGTGAAGGTGTGAACTGCTCGAGGTGCGATTACATCAAAGCATGCCACTCTGTGAAGCTATTCTTGATCATCCAGGAAAACTCAACCCAGATGCAGAGCAGCGTTAGTATATCCAGAGATGATAAGCGAGGTTTAAAATGCGTTTGACGTGAACTCGGGGGACGCGGAGAGAGAGCATTCGCATTCGCATCGGCCTGTTGGAGAGAACGCAAGCCCCTTGTGGCCCCACCTGACAGCCAAGGCTGACAAACCAAGTCTTGGCTTGCTCGGGTCCCACTGCCACCATCGTCTTCGTGGCCGTGAATCACATCTGCACAGATAGCTATGTTATCTGATTCCATCTGCCTTGCCAGCTAAGCTGACATCTTTCGAAGGTTTTGCAAGCGTACAGGCAGGCAATGCTGATCGCAGGGCGCATGCAAACTTTAGTCAACATGCGCATCGCTACGATCGTCAATCAACACTTGCGAGTGTTCACAAATGCGTCCATACACAAGGCTGGCCCCATTCGGAGTAGGGCTACGTCGCTACACAGACGTGTTCCAAGTAGATAAAATGTCACCACCAGGAGCCCACATATCTACGGCCGACCCGGAATTTGACGTCGATGAACGAGCATCGTTTGACTGACGCTTCCGACGCATAAAGCCGAGGGAGCACGAGCTGGAGAGATATTCGCCGCCAGCTGATTATCGTTGCCCGCGACGACCACGGCCAGCATGCCTTGGTTCGATAACGATGTAATGGCGTTGTCCATAGCTGAAGACGCCGGACCACCGAGCGACAAGTTGACCACGGCGGAAGCCCGTCGGTCTTTGGTGATGATATCGTTCAATGCCCGGTTCAGACCGCTCAGCACATTGGAGAAAGCCGTGGTCCCGTCTTCGCCTATGGCTTTGACTGCAATAAGCATTGTCTTCTTGGCAACGCCGTAGGTCTTCGCACCAATAACGCCAGCTACATGGGTGCCATGGCCAGAGGGGCCATGCCTCAACCGCGCCGCAATCCATCGCCGACTAGACTTGCCTCGGACTGTTGTGCCTCTCCTACACATTTTACTGCATGCACTCCGAGACAAGCAGGCCTCGGTACATTGTCAACACGACGTGGCGAAATACTGCCGTTTTCCATCTATCCCATCCATTCGATGCCTCACTTACACTGACTGTCCTTCAGAAAGGAGATATATCTTTATTGCATTATTACATTTTATTTCACTAATGTAATCGCCGTACTACTTGGCGTAGTTAAAACTTTCTTCCTGAACCTATACCAAAGCCCATCTCATTTAGCCGCCTTTGACACAAGATTCCTTCCATCAACCTACTCTTCCGGATCACGACCTCCGCGCTTCTTCATCTCCTCCAGGTAGTCTTCGTCGGACTCGAGGTCGAATGGCAAAGGCCTGGTAATGGGTAATAGTGAAGCTTCGTGGTCTTCAAGTTGCTTGAGGCGTTTCTGCGTGGCCGGCTTGGTCGTGTTGACGCTATAAAGCTTGACACGGCTGATAGGAACGTTAGCATTGTGTTTCTCGGAACGTGTGGAGACACTTGGATCAGAAGCACCTACTGGCACGATGAAGTCACATGAAGATCCCAGTTCCATGCGCTCCGCACAAAAGTCGGTTGCGTGTTCAAAGCATCGTCCCAGCAACGTACGCAGAACTCGCTAATCATCGTCAGTATCGTTCAGGAAACGTCCAAGCGCGCGATACTTACAGCCACCCTTCCGCATCGACTGGAATGTCGATCCACCATGTGCGCCAAGCGTGGTAGTACTTCTTGCTCAAGTTCTCATACGGCACTTCATACCACACGCCACCTCCATCATTGCTGACTTCGACTCGTTCCGGCCAGCCACTTCCACTAAAGGCCCAACCAGTCATGCGGATCTTGCCATCGTGAACGATAACGTCCTTGTCGACAGGCGTCATGATGGCGCTGGAAACAGGCATTGTCTGGATGCTGAAGCCGTTGCTGTATGTGACGTTCTGCTTGCCGTTCTGCGGGGTGTAATATAGGTACTCCTTCATCTGCACGGGAGCCATGGTGGGAGCGTCGATGACATTGATGCGCGTTAGCCATTTGCAGCTCCTGGCGCCGATGTAGCCCATCACGACGGCACGAAGTGGGAAACCGTGGATGGCAGGTAGTGGCTCCCCGTTCATCTCCCAAGCAAGAAGGACCTCGTTGATCTTCACCTTGCGAGTCGGCACTGAGACGGCGTAGTTGTACACCTGGCCCTTCTTGAAATAAGTATCGGCGCCAAAGAACTCCACATGCTTGCCTTCCGGCTTCGATCCGCAGTACTTGAGAACCTTCTTGAGGCTGACGCCCACGTAACGGGCAGTTCCGATGGCGCCCTCTCCCCATGGCGCGTTGATGAGTTCGTCTCCGTCTCCAGGGTAGTCGTGGATTTGTTCGATACGCCGAGTACCACTGCACTGCAGAGTAACGCAGGTCTCCATGCGTGGGAAGATACTCTCGTCCTGAAGCTCCTTCAACGTGATCTTCTTTGGCGTGTTGACCAGACCCTCGACCTCAAAAAAGTACTTCTCTACATCGATCTCAGGAACACCACCATGGTTTCGAACGAAGTGGTCTTTGTTGGGGGTAATTTCAGTTTCAACCAGGCGCTTCCGCTGCGGCTCTCCGTTGTAAGGGAATTGTAGAACGTGGATCATGTCATCGCTCTTCTCTTTCTTGACATACTCCCACGAGATGGCCGGAATATCCTTGAGGGTCTTGCCTAAAGCGTAGTGGTAGTATTTCCATCGAACGCCTTCGAGGACTGGATTTGTGTCAGGTAACGGCTTCATCTGGAATTCGGGAGGTACAGGGAAGTCATATTTCGTTAGAATCTCTGCTGCCTTCTTCTTCTTTTCGGGGTATCTCTCCCACTCGATGTATCCTTTCCATCCTTCTCGCTCTTCCGGAAAGTCTGGCTCTTCAGCGGTCAAGAGCTCGAAAGGCTTTGCGTTTGGTTCAGCGGGCGCCATGATCGGAGTATGAAGTTGGAGAATTTCGATTCAGCACAAGGTTTGGGATTCAACCTCTTACAAATGCTGCTAAGTCCCGCATTGTGGGTTAAACGCGCCAGCACCTGTACGATATGTCATGACCTCAAGGTGACTGATACTTAATCATAGGCTATACTACCCAACCATGAAGCGTGCTGCAGGCAACCCCTGCACAACGTTCTACCAGCCTGTGATCTACTCGAATCCACGAATGAAAATGCCGCAAGCTCCGCAGAAGCGAAAAACAGAGATACACCGCTGCGTCATTATGATGAACTTGGGGAGTTTTCAGAAAACCCTGGAGGATGCAACGCGCCTAGAATTAATGTCTGTAAAGTCTGAAATCCGAGCATGGGCAAAAGCCGGACAAAATCTTGTAAACGGCGCGATCCGCACACCATTGATGAGTAAGGATACCGAAAAGCTTGAGGAGACTTCTCATTGGCAATCGTTACTTGTTGGCACGCATCGAGCCTGAGCACTCGTATCTCAAATCAGTTGTTGGTGATGAATAATGAATTATATGCAGGCTGTATACGAGATGGTGCAAACAGCAAACTACCACCTACACAAATCGCGTCATAACTCCACCAATATGGACCCAATTCAGAAAGCAATTAAAGCAATTGAATCGCGCGAACTAGGCGCATCTTTCTTGTATTGCAAAGTTGCAGATTAGTTTAAAGTTAATTGGTCTACGCTCGCTTGAAGACACCAGCGCCTAAACTAGCCTTACCAGCTCGCCCACTAACTCCTTCACCCACACTAAGAAATTGAGCTTCTACAGTACATTACTACGCTTACTAAACAACGTACACCACCTACACAAGTAATAATACGCAACTTTGCCTTATCTTTGGCTAGTAAAGAGGTTTTAGAAAGCTGGGTTACTTGCTTTATTAACAGGAATCCTACCCATCTTATCTTACGCTAGCAGGCAGGAATGGATCACAATCGCTACAAAGCTAATTTAGAGGCTAAATATAGCCTCTACTTTAAGCTACTACATAAAAAGATGAAGGAATACAATATAGGGCCTTCTCAAATCTTTAATATAGATGAGAAAGGCTTCATAATTAGAGTAACTAGAAGGTCAAAAAGGGTGTTTAATAAGAGGATATACGACTAAAAAGGAGTTAGGGCTACAACTTAGAATAGTAATAGAGAGTAGGTAACTATTCTAGCCTGCGTTTGTTCGGACGGTACAGCTCTATCTCTAGCTCTTATTTTTTAGTCAGCTGTTAGAGCTCTAAAATTGAGCTAGGTTAAGGATATTAATGACAAAAAGCACTTAGTATTTGTTAGCTTATCTCCTTCTAGCTGGACTAACAATAATATAGGTTTAGCCTGGCTTAAGGAGGTTTTTGAGAGAGAGACTAGACGAAAGGCTTATTTAGGATACTAATTACTCCTCCTTGACGGCTATAGATCTTACCTAACTATAGATTTTATTAATTACTGTAACAACTACAAGATTCTATTAGCTGTATTTCCTCCTTATTTAACCTATACGCTTTAACCGCTTGACGTTAGATTATTTAAGCCTCTCTTAACCGCCTACTTAACTAAGCTTTCATCCTACCTTTATAAAAGCTAGGGGCTTTTACTAATTGTAAAAGGAGACTTCTTTCTCCTTTTTTAGAGGGCCTGGGGTACTGCTTTTAAGGAGGAGACTATTAGAAAGTCTTTCTAGGTAACTAGAGTCTACCTACCTAATCCTGAGGTTATCCTTTAAAGATTCCGCAAAGAGGCCTCTAGTTTAGATAAATCCTTAGCTTCTGTACTTAGTAGAGATAATTGGCTTAAAATAGAGACTCTTATACGCCGTTTAGTGCAAGATTAGAGTAGTAAGGAGGCAAAAAAGCTTCGTCGAAGTCTCTACTACATCTTAGCTTAAAATAGTATCCTCTGTGGAGAGATACAAGGCTTAAAAGAAGCTCTTTTAGTTAAAAAAAGACACTAAAAGAAGAGCTATACTCTCTAACTTAATAATCCTCAGGAGTACTACGGTGGTGCTGTTTTCTAGTCGCCTAGGAAGGTCTGTTAGGCTTAGGACGACGAGGTAGTTTAACAACACGAACAACAACTACTATAACTTTAAAAAGCTAAGAGGTCTTACTTAAAAGAGCAAGCTTAATTATATAAGGCTTAACAAGCTAAGGAGAGGCGTGTTAAGAGGAAGAGGCTTAAGGAGGTAAGGCAGAAAGAGAAGGCTGAAAAGGTAGCTGAAAAGGAGCGTTAGAAATCAGCTCGCGACGCTTAAAAAGCTATACAACTGTCCTAATTAGGTAAGCGCAAGGCCTTATAAGCCTCTACTCAAAAGTAGAAGCATTAAAAACGTGTTGTTGTTAATTTATCTTATGTTGAAGCTGAGGTAGCTGCACCAGCTGCCCTAGCGCGCACTACCCGCCGCAGGCTCTACAGCCTCATTTTTCTAAAATCTTAGTTTGGTGGGGTGGCTCAAAACATGAACTGGCTCAAAACGCGCACGGACACGGTAGCCTCTACCCGCTTCTCCTCCTAACGTTTCTCTATCTTAACACGCCTCGCAGTTTTAAGTTAAAGCTTACAATTGTAAGCTGCCTTAGTAATCTTAGCTTGCTTAGCTTTTTAAAGCTTTTTAAG